>JAOTRH010221813.1:0-10491 GCA_034768845.1 Heliamphora exappendiculata
AGTGTGGTGAGCCAATTCATGGCGGCACCTCGGATCCCACATTGGAATGCCGTGGTTAGAATTCTACGCTATATTCACAGTAATCCCGGTAAGGAATTGCATTTTAGTGATTATGGCCACTCTATGATGGAAGGATATTCTGATGCTGACTGGGCGGGATGCCCCATTGATCAGCGGTCTACTTCTGGATTCTCTATATTTATCGGTGGCAATCTTATCTCTTGGAAGAGCAAGAAGCAGAATACCGAGCCATGGCTTTGGCCACATCTGAGATTCTGTGGCTTCGTCAATTGCTTATCGAGTTGGGCGATCCCTGTAATTGCCCAACAAAGCTTTGGTGTGATAATAAATCTGCAGTGTATACTGCCACGAATCTGGTGTTCCACGAGCGTACTAAACATATCGAGGTGGACTGCCATTTTATTCGGCATGGGTATCAGAATTGTGTGATCGTGTTCGGTGCGGTTCGTACTGGAGAACAATTGGCAGATATCTTTACTAAATCTGTTTCAGGTCCTCGGGTTCGATATCTATGTAACAAGCTGGGCATGCTAAATGTATATGCACCAGCTTGAAGGGATGTTAGCTTTATTATAATTATATTAATTTTATTATTATTATTATTATCCGGTGTGGTTAGGCACACCATTTATTATTGTATGGTCTCGTTGTTCTATAAATAAACCATTGCGTACCCTATTGGGAAAAACGCCTTCATTCAACCTAATCATGTCTATTAACAGTATGCACTCAATCATTAAGGAACTAAAACTAATAGGCAACTGTAAAGCATTTGTCCAATTACTTGCAGTCATAATTCTCATAACAGGACCCATTCCGGGAGGTCACCCAGTTGAAAAATGAATAAGAAGTAATAAGACATCAAGATGGTGACAAACAATTACCACCGTCCATTTATATTGGGAAAACCAATTACCTGTGACTTTCTTATAGAATTCTACTAGGGAGTGGAGATCTTTGGAACCTCGAAAATGTATTCTTGATGTTTGGCTCACCATTAATATTGTGGGAAAGCTATGGATCCCATATCTTGAAAATACACTGCAATGTGATCAACAGAAAACGGATCAGACAAAATAGCAGTGCCAATGAATAAAAAATTAAAAAATAAAACTGTTTTGGGGGCAACTTCAAAATGAGAGTAAATTCCCAAACGCATTCAAGTCTAATCAAACAAGGTATTCTTGTCATGGTATCGTGCAAGTCTTACTTTCATTGGAGAACAAAACTACTTTTTTGTGTCAAAATGGTGCCAAAGATTTTAGATCAACTCCCAGAATTAACAGCAAATATCCTAAACAAACATCTTCTAGAAACAGAGGCACAAAACTTCATTATGACATGACACTAACAGGACGTTTTGTCAGCTCCTTGTTTCTTGTCTTCTTACCAAAACAAAACAAAGGAAAGAAAAGATAAGAACAAAATTAAAGCCCAAAAAAAAAAAACAGTTTTCTACCTTGGCATCACTGAAGACTGCTCAACCGCCAAATGTTCAATTTGAGGAAACATGGAACTCAAGGCTTCAAATATCAACCGGGCATCATGTGAAAATGGACACCATGAAGCATAGAAGAGCATGGCAATATACCCACTCCCACGCTGGGAAGTCAAAGTTCTATCAAGAAAGTATCCATTTACCTAAAGTCAACCAAAACACGTTAATGTATCAACAAGAACTGAAGAAGCACGGACACTTTTACGATGGTGGCGTGTCGTGTCGGACATGACACGCTCTGGATACTCTTCGGGCACTCCTAAATTTGTACTCAACATTTTTTAAACGTATCTTAATTAAAAAATTAAATTTATAATGCCATACACTTTTTCAAAACTTGACGAACACTTTAATGGCACTTTTTAAACTCTCCGAACACGTTCTATGTGATGAATTTCTTCATAGTATTAATGCTTTGCATTCTTCAAAACGGAAATTATGCACATTAAATATATTTTGGAATATTTATAAAAAAAAATATAAAGCTTTTTAATTTTATTAATAATGTTATATATTTTTAATTACTATTGAATAAATTATTTATATATTTGACAAATAATAAATATATAAAAATGTAAAATTTTAACATGTCCCAGACATGTTGTGTCCTATATTTTTGTAAAATTGACATGTCGGCGTGTTCGTGTCGTTTCGCGTGTCCGTGTCCGTGCTACTTAGACAATAAGCATTTAATAAGAAGCTTTGGCTCTTTAAATTACCAGCAAAGTCCAACAAAATACATATAGCTAAGACCAAGTCAATACTAAAAGAGTAATTCAATGCACAAAACTCTCTCTATTGTTGGCTCATGGAAAAGCAAGATGAACGTACTCTTGCCCCCATTTCTGAAAAGCCTGTTTTTGTGACTTGAACTCACGCCATAACCATAGGAACACAAATATGTACTCTAGAATATTAGATAAAAAGGTGATAGGTCAACATGTAATGCCTCTTATTGTAAGTTATCAATTATACAACGGAGAAGGGCTGATGTTGACATTTGTCTGGTCTGGCACACTCTCTCTTCTCTCTCATTAATGAGCTTTCCTCTCTCTCTCTCTCTCTCTCTCTCTCTCTCTCTCTCTCTCTCTCTCTCTTCATTTGTAATTTAAATTTTTTCACTCTTAATTTTAAATGCAATGTTTTATTTTCTTTTTTTTTCTTTTTCTTCAAATGCAAATTTTATCTTAATAATTAAATATATATTTTAAATATATATGCAAACATGTTGTTCAGGAAATATTGTTGATTTTGTATATTTTTTAATTTACTTATATTGTTTTTGTTATTTTTAGTTTAAATTAAGAGTAAGCCTAATAAAAATATTTTAAATATCTTTCTTAATAATTAAAAAAATAGTTTATTATTTAAATTAATTTTATAATTAAATTATATTCAAAGTACCTTTAGGCACGGATAATTACTAGTTTGAAATAAATAAATTTGCCCAATTTAGATACATGCCCAATTGTATGGGTGTTACGCTCCCAAATAATAGGTGGGATATCCAAGTCTCGTCAAGTGCAAAGTGTGGGAATAGGTGCATATGTATTTGCTGGTTAAAAAAACAAGCATGCACAGTGAGCAGCAAGTCATTGGAAAAGGAGGGCTTAAAGAGAGGTGGGCATAGAATCCGTTTAGCTCATTATCGGGATACAGGCCTAATTCATCTAGGAACTGTCTTTTATATAAGAAAATGGCAGTCAATGGTAAAAAAAACAGAAATTATGAGAATAGAAGAACGGTGTTGGTAGCTGTGTCAATTTGATTTCAACAAGGAATTAACTTGGAACTAGATTAGTGGGTTCCAAGAATGAATAAGAGGGGAAATTTTGGTCATTTTAGTTCAGAAATTGATGAAATCATCACATTTTGTCTATTCGATTGAGTAACATAATGGGGTAAACATTGTGCAATAATAAACCGCAGGGAAACATGGTGTAATCTTTCAAAAAATGTGAAACTAGATGGCCAGTGTAATTTGCCCTTAAAACTACTTGGATTTATTAGGCACAAATAATATTAACTAAATTAGAGATCATGAGCATCTTCCTAGATATCAAGCTTGAATGAAAGGTTATAAAAGGGAAGGGTATAAAACTTGATGGCATTCCAACTATGGGTTGGAAATGCATTGAATGAAGGGAAATTACATCAAAAATCATATGATGGCCAAGTGGGTGTCCAAATATTCATATACATATATTAATTGTGTCACGAATATCTTGCACAAGTCAGCATCAAAGGAAGGGAGATCGCCACATCAAAAATAAAATGAGAGAAGCTAACTTACTAAACTTCTCAAACACCTCAGGAGTATTCCAAACGCATTGAATACAATCAATCAACAACAAAATAGATCCCTGAAAAATCTTAGGTACACATAATATCGTAGGTGCATTATTCTCATTGGACTTTCGGGTGCTGCTAAATAAAATGCAAAACAAGATACGAAAGAATAAAGCACAACCATACTTACAGCAGTCATAATTGAGCGGCAAGAAATTTTAGTAGAGACTACTAAAATTACAAACAGGCATTGGAAGTTCTTTTCTTTTTTGCTTTCTTTTTTAAGAGTGGAGGTAAATAAAAACATCATTTCACAAAAGACCTCTATCCCAAGCTACTTTGTAATTCCTACAAAATTTGGCTGACAGCATGATTTATTCCAACAAGATTCAAGGGAACGCCACACTTCTCAAACGTGAAACACAAAAACTATAATATGTGCCCAACAAAAAGTTGACCTCCGGTTGACTATTGTTGGTGAGAAGAAAGAAAATTAAGTTTTCAACTTTTGCATAAAGTGTGTAAAATAAATTAAATGTTGAAGTACAAAGTACAATTTCTCATGGTCTTGTATAGCTACATTGATGGGAGCCTTAAAACACCCAATGGATTTCCGCATGAACGTGGCCCATCTTGTTACTAATACTAGTTGTTTTCCCACGATACGTGTGGGACATATTTTTTATGAAAAAATTTTAATCTCATATTCTTTATTACATTATCTCAACAAATTAGAGAAGAATGAACTATTTAGGCTAATGTCTGTGAAAACCTAAGTTCATTCAAATGATCTATGACCGAATTCATTTGTCAAAGATCCCATCAAAAAATGAAACAAGCCCATAACAACTTTGTAATACAGGAAAAAAGTTGCTTCCAACAAACTAAATAAGTTTTATGCGTTGAAATTTTGATGACAGTAAAAAAAATACCTACCAATTATTGGTGTGAGCACCACAAGAGAGTTCTGTAATACCCACCATAGGCCACCAAACAATCCAAAAAATTATTAACAGTTAATGTGCGAGACTCTCAAACAATAATCCAATATCTAACCAACCCTTTGCTCCAAAAGAAGAAAGGACAATTAAAGTGATGCACACCAATAGCTAGAAGCTGAGTTGTCTATCCAAGTAAACAAGCAAAAGATCATGGAGGGGGTTGGAGCAACGAAATGGTTGATTTCATACCAATTCATTGCAAAAAAAAAAATGGTGTTGCCTTCTAAATAGCCAATAGAAGCTTACCCAAGGTTTAAACCCATTCATATCTATGACCAAACAATGAAAAAGAAGCAAAAATATCAGATGGCAAAAGACAACGAGGGAGAGAAAAAGAGACAGAGAAAGCTTAAAGGTTCTTTGGAGAGCTGATACAGGTGAATAATAGGTTGGGATATTTATGTTTATATAGATGATCAGGACTTTCACTCACCATTTGGCTAGCTAATAGGAATTTTCTGATGTTGCTGCAAGATTAAGATGAGGCGGTAGGAGAAGACAGTGGGTTGAGGCGATATTCGGAGCAGGAGTGAGGCGGTTCGATACCGCCGCAAAAGCATCGTAAAAGAATCTGACGCCATAATATTCTGCAGTAAGTTTCTTCCTGATGCTTATCCGCCTAGGACATCTTCCTGTTTTCGGTCACGTAAGCAGGTATTTTAGTAATTGTAATAGTTGTCGATGGGAGGAGAAAAGTTCGGTGGCCTCCGGCTTTTTATATAGTTATGAAAATGCACCAAATTAATTATTTGTGTCCCCTATCTTTTGCTAAGCTTAGTGGTATCCCCTATCTTATAACTGAAAAAAAAATTATTAATAATAATAATAAAATACTCAAAAAGATGATAGGAAATAACAAAAACTGTGATCAATAAAAAAGGTTGAACCCGATGCACAAGCCTTCCTTTTACAGCAGTCTTAAGAGAGAGAGATAGTCTTACCTCCACTTTTTTGTGAAGTAGCTAACTCGTGTCCATAGTTGTTAAAACATTGAGATTATAAGCCGGATCGGTAAAGGGTCTCGTGGATTGAATAAAGGATCATAAAATTTATTTGTCCATTATCCACAAAAAAAAGGTGTTAGTTTTCATAAAAATATTAGATAACAAGCCATAAGTAATGATTGTGTAATGCGAAACGTGAAAAATCTTCAGCCCAACAATTCTACTTATAACACTATATGATATCCATGGGTTTTTCAATTTGCTTTCTCCCTCGTAGAGGAAATAAGTAAGGTGGTTTACTATATCTATCCGCTTATTGGAACTACTAATGACCTTTAGCTGCAAAATTCCTCCATCGGTTAACAAAGGTAATGAATTCAAAACTGGGCTTTAGTCCATGGTCCATTAGATGGTCGACGCAAGGCCAGAAACTAGAACACATTGATTCTGCTCCATGGTTTTAAATATCACCGATACCGTTACGTATCGGCCGTTACTTTATGAAATTTGGCCACAAATTTTGGTTACCGTTCAATTTAAACAACTATCTTTTTGCTCTTTGTCGCTTCCCAATCACAAATAAGCTTCCAAAAGACCTTGTAAGATTTTATGCCTCTCCCCCCTTTTCACTGCCATTGGTTATCTTTGTTGCACTCCTTTAAGAGGGAAAAAATTTACTTTTATTTTAATAGGAGTCTTAAACAAAAAATTCCTTTCAGACATTTTACTTTAGGGAAAGAGAATTTAAAAGGAAAAAAACATAGAAACAGAAGGTCTTATGCTTTGACCAGGTTGCACCAATGTTTCAAATTGATTCAGTTCCATAGTGGTAAAGCATGAAAACATTTTTGAAAACATAATTAGATGACCTGAAAAGTAACAAAATAGAGAATAAGTTGAATGTTTTTTCTTCTTTTGTTCTTACTTCTTTATGTAAGGGTTGGAATGTGATAATGAGTCAATGTGTCAGTATTGTGAAATCCATAACAAAACAGTGGTATTGGATGAAATATCAATCAGTCCAAGCATAAGACATATCCTCATTTGTATACAAGTTCCAGAAGATGTTCGAAAACTTTCCAAATAAAGGAAGTAAATTTGATGAAATGAAAAAGGATAATGTAGCTAATGGCAATCAAGTAGATCGTCTTAAAGAATATTCAACCATAGGGAAAAGAAAAACAATGTCTTTGTATGGTGCGTAAAAGAAAAACCAATATGATATTAAAGGTCGAACAATGGATTTTGAAAGAACAAACAATGAAGAGCACCCGATATAATTGTAGATACTTCTATAGCCAAGCTTTGGCTTTTTATTTTGCCTAGAAGCCCTTTGTTTTCTGACAACATGAAATTGCTTGATGTGCGAATTTGTCAAGCAGTTACATCTTTCGGAAAAGCAAGTGGATAACATTGTGTGATTGATCAAACGAAGTGTGATCATATCACACAGAATTATATTTTTCTATGTCTTTTGTTTTTCAATATATCTTTTATTTCCATATGAATTCCTATTATCTCTAATTTATTTGCATAATTCTTAATGAATCTTAAGGTTCATGATTTTCCATTGTTTTCATTCATGATCCAGAAATGGAATATAAATTCACAACATCCATCTTGATTTTACAACCATGTCTGTCACGAAAAATGCTATATTGGAGAACTTCACTACAACATAATATGGAAAGTATCCAAAAGTTATTTCAGATAAACATCCTTTTTTGGTCACCTTCACTTCAGTGTGTCCAACTTGCCAGCAGTTTCAAAGCCTCTCCAGCAACAAGTACATTACGTGTAATGCTTCTCCAATTGCTACATGCATCTTAATAGCCATATCATGCATTCTTTTGGCACCACATTGTCCGGCACACATTAACAATGCTACATACCGTATTACATGAATGTGCCAAGAGTTTCTTTCCATGCTTCTAAGACAAAAGTACAAACTTTAACATGCACACCAAAGTGTGAAACACACTTTTTACTATTTTCTTGTAACCCTAACCCCCTTTATACACAAAATATCATGGCAAAGTAACTTCCTCGACACAAACTGCAACATACCAGAGAGCTATAAATGACCACCGGGAACATAACATTTGACACCCTGCCAACCAGCTTGGGAAAAATAAAGAAGGTATGGTTTTGGTTCTAGCCTAATTCAGCAGCCAGTCTTGCTTGTAATCATTATTGCTAAAATACTAAAATTTGAAATGGAAGTACCGACAAAACATAACAACATAATATTATCAAAATCAGCTGGAAGCACTTTGTGCATTGATTTCCATCACGAACCAAAGTAACATGAAGGCTTCTTACTTCAAGCCCATGGCACCACCACTGCCACCACCAAAAAAAGGGGGGGGGGGGGAAAGAAGAACGGGCATGTTTTGCCTAGAAATAAGCACGTGGAACAAGAATTCAAACCTTCTAAAATAAGTAATGTCAAAAGTCCCAATCTTTTACACCTCGCAGAAAGGACCACTCAGTAGATAAAAACAGAGTAAAAGTCTGTGAGCAAGATAAGAACAACCTCATATCTTAACAAGTTTCAAACCAGAAGTACCAACACCACAATAATCTATGAGTGTCAACAACAGGACACATGCCTAAGGTGGCAAGATAGCTCACATAGATGTCATAACTGATATTTCTTAACAAAATTTCCCTACATTTCGGATGCATTAATAATCTTCTTTGGAAAGGCATCAAATAGGGAAATGGAAACTAAGGAAGTTAAAAGATCACTACACTTCCCTATATAAAATTCAAAATTTTAATGACTCCAGTAAAAGGAGGTTCTAAACATGATCACTTTGATTCTTTATTCTCAATTATTATAATACATTCAGTTAATCTACTTGCACGAATGTAAATCACAGATTCTGGCACAGATACGTACATAGACTGCCAACTCATCATTTGAGCTCCTCTAAACTCAGCTATTTAAAAAAAAAATACTCAAACCCAATTAACAAATACATGAATCTGTGTGATGCCGACAGCAACAACACTGGGGAAAAGAGCGCAACGGTGACAAAAGAGCAACAATCTGTTAGATTTACTATAATTATTATTATTATTATCTTGTGTGGTTGAGCACACCATATCTTATTATGTAGCTTCATTATTCTATAAATAAACAGTTGCATACCCTATTAGGGTTAACGCATCTTCATTAAGCTTAATACTATGTAATTAACATGGTATCAAAGCCATCACCGCCAACAACTCATCCTTGAACCCTAACCCTAGCCGCCAACCACCCAAACCTCATCCTCCAACGCCGCCACCCACCAACACCATCATCTTCGGCATTGAAATCCACCAGACCAGCCTCCAACAGTCGCCAAAACCCTAACCCTCGCCACTGACCACGCCAATCTCATCCTCCAGCGCCGAAACCTACCACAGCCACCACCTCCAGCGCCGAAACCCACAACCCAACCTCTAGCAGTCGCCGACAGGCGCCGAAACCCACCAAACCACTACTGCTAGTGCCGAAACTCACACACCAGTCCATTCCTAACGCCGAAACCCACCAAAGCTACCATCTTTAGCGCCAAAAACCCCATACCAGTTCACTATAGTCACCGCCAGACCCTGACGTCGACGAAACAAGTGGCCTCCACCCAAACAGTTGTCGAAACCCACCAAAACTCCACCAAACCGTCACCACAGTCACCGATCGGGCCCCAAAACCAATCTCCGACCATTTAAACAGTCACCGGAAGCCTACAAAAAGTCACCAGAAAAAGTCGTCGGTCGCCAGAACAGTTGCCGGAAAAAGTCGCCGGTCGCAGGAACAGTCGCACAGGTCTCAACAGTCCTGTTTTTCTGTCTCCCTCACTGCACCACTTCATTCATCCGTGCAACGGCCTGCTTTCTATTCAACAATAAGTTCTGTGTTGTCCAATCTGTGTTGATGCAGTGAGGGTTATCTGGTTGTGGATTCTCTGATTTTTTGAACAAGAATGTCATCGGAGGGCGATAAATCTGCTACCCGAACTTCTGAGACTGCTGAGTCTCTGACGGATACCGAGCGACCAATGAGAACTAAGGTATTCTCTTCTTCTACTCGGCTTGTCGATGAGAAGCTTGACGGTGCTTCTGATTATCCCTTGTGGAGGAAGAATGTGTTAAAATCTTTGCAAGGCATGGAATTGGATTCCCACTTATTTGACAATACTCCTGATCCTAGTTCTCCTAGTTATCGTACCTGGATACGAGACGATGCTCATCTTTTTAGTCAGATTATGAATTCCATGGACCTCAGTGTCAAGATTTTGGTTGCCAGTGCCGATACGGTAAAAGAAATCTGAAGGGCTCTAGAGAATATTTATTCCTCCACAAATGACTTATCGCGCCTTTATGATGTGATGCGAGACTTCTTCCGCTCGCAACAGACTGGTCGTCCTCTTTAGGAGCACTTTATGAGATTTAAAGTGTTTGCCGACGAGTTTGATCGGCTTCTTCCATTCACCAGTTCCATCAACAAATTTCAGGAACAACGGATGCAGATTCTTGTCGTGCGCTTCTTGTCCAGTTTGGATCCTGCATATGACACGGCTCGTTCCCAGATTCTTGCCGAGACAGATATTTCTACATTATCGGAGGCTTTTTGTCGGGTGAGTCGTTCGATGCGCCGTGACGACACTCGGCCTTCCTCTGATACTAATGATCAGTCTGCCCTTGTTGCTTCTCGATGAGGCAATGGAACTCGTGGCCGTGGCCG
>JAOTRH010221824.1:0-10491 GCA_034768845.1 Heliamphora exappendiculata
TGTCTGAGTGTGTGTGTGTCTATATATATATATATATATATATATATATATATATATTTATTGTGATTTGAGTTTGACAGATTTACAGGTAAATTTTAGAATAATCCAAAAAACAGAGGAGATTTTACCGAAATTTTCAATTTATATGGTTAGAATAATTATAAAGTTTGATTCAAAAATATGAAAACTAGCATGTTGTTTGGTAATGGATAACAATTCAAATAGATTCTATAAAAATGTAAAAGAAGTTTAATAACGGATAGAAAAGCGTTTGGGCGTCTGGTCAACTATTCTAGGGTTCGAAATAGAAAAGCATTTGGTCGACGTTTTTTTTATGAGAAACTTGAACTAATTACCCGAATTGGCGTGTCATTTTTAGTGATTCTCCTCGGTATGTGTATGATTAGTGATGTGTTATGTCTGGTTGTGTGATTATTACGTTTATATAATTATATTGTGTTAAAACTTAAAGGAAGAAAAGGTAAATTGAACTTTGATCTTAATGAACTTTATTTTAAAATAGTGTATTCGTTGGGTAATGTTGTATTTGAATGACTGGCTAACATAAATAAAACGATAACAAAGTTGTTAGCTCACAGTACATGCATAAAAAGGTTCAGGTACTGGCGCTAACTTCTTCGTAGACATTAGGATGTAAAGATAGAGAAGTATGCAATGAACTACATATTGCGGTGTAATTTCATTAATATAGCAAATCAACAAATAAATATTGAACATAGACATCCAATTTGAGTTTGTGATGCAAATTTTTCTCTTACTTATATTTGATTACGAAGTTAAAATATTTAATTTTATAAATATGATTTGTGATATTTGACTTGATTTTTCTATTGTATTTATAGATTGGATATGTATTAAGTTGGTGGGAATCATTATGGACAAAATATATTGGTTTTGAGATTTGGTAATTTTTATTTTATTTTATTCGACGTTCATATGGATTTGGAGATTGGATATGCATTGAGCTTGTGGGGATTATTTTGGACAAAACATGTATTGATTTTGAGATTTGATAGCTTTTGTTTTATTTTATTAGATATTGATATGAATTTGTATTTATTTTTTGTTGGTTGTAGTGTTGGATGTACTCTAATTGGTTTTGTTAGACATGTTTTTTTTTATTATATAATGGTCAGGTTGGATTATTTATATTTATATTTCTAAATATTGTTGAATGGTTAATTTAGATATATTATTAATTGAACAGGTAATTTTATGAATCTTCAAATTTGAAAATATTTTATATTATACAGGTGAAATGGTTAAACAAGTACAAAAATTTTTAAAAAGTATTTTTCGCGACGAAATAGACCACAAATGAAAGTTTTTACCGACAAAATTAATTGTTTATTTTTGTCTTAAAAATATTTTTTAAGTGCAACTTGTATTATTTGCGATGGTATTTTTCATTGCCAAATATAATTTTTTGCTACAAAATTTATTTTTGTCGCAAATTATACATTTAACGACGAAAAATATTCTTGGTCAAAATTTTGCGACAACGATTTTTCGTTGCTAATATTATATTATGCGACGAATTATTTCATCGTTAATACTATCATTTATGATGGACTTATTTGTCGCCATAAATTTTTATTCAAAATTATGATATTTTTTAACGACGAATTCTGTACGTAAGCGATAAGTTTTTTTCCAAATACGCGACGAATATTTTTGTCGCTATGTTTTTTATTGGGCGACAATAATAGTTTCGTTGCGAATAAGAATTTGTGACGAGGCTACGACGATGAAATGAGCTACGAGATGTTTTCGTTTCTATTGGTTTTAGCGACAAAATTACTGTTTTTGGAGACGAATTGGTTTTGTCTTTAAAGCACTAATTTCTTGTAGTGGATGTTGAAGACTTTTTCTTTTCTGATACCGTTAAGAACATTTTTGAGGGTGACAATGTTGACCCAACCAAGCCTTTAGAGGCTAATTCCTTGAAGCCAGAGATACGCTTGTTGCATCATATGGTCAATCACATCTTTCTCCCATAGTTGGAAAAATTTGGAGACATTTCTTATATGCATATTTTCATTATGCGGCGCATTCTTGATAAGCAAAATTAAGACTTGGGATTTCTATTCATTTCCCATATGCTTCACTCTCACAGCAAGAAAACTTTTTCTCTCTTTCACGAGATGTATCTTACTAGAGTCTTTCGTCATTTTGGCGTAGACTTATCTGAGGAAAAAACTGTTGCCTTATCAAAACACGACCTGTATAGTAGCACAACTCTAAAACATATGCAAAATACAAATGTTGACGGAGTTTGGGTTACTACTCGCCGTGGCATTCCTGCTCCTGTTAGGACTCCTCCTCCTACACCACGAGATATTTCCTCTTTCCCCATTGACCTAGATTCTCCCCCCGTTCCACCTGTTGACATCCCTGGCTTTTTACACTCTTTTCTTCCCACACATGTTGACTTCTCACATGCTCCTCCTCATTCCACATCTACCCCTGTTTCCCCTGCTCCATCATCATTTTCTGCTCCTATCTATGTAGATCTTTCTGAAGTTCTTTCCTCCATCAATACTTTATCCTCCAAGGTCACCTTGCATCAAGCCAAAACTGACTAAGATTTCTTTGATCTTCATCACACTATCTCTTCTTTGACTGAAAAAGTCAAATGTCTTGAAAAATCCAACAAATCCTTGCGCAAAGAAATTGAACGTGCAACTGACGCTAGACGGTCATTGTGTCGTACAATGGATGACGGCATCGTCTCCATTGTTAACGCAAACAATGCCATTCTTCGACAAATTCACCAAGAATACGACCAAGGCATTGTCATGGCTGTCCAAGCCCAATCCCAAAAAGTTAAAGATTTTCTGAAATGGATGAAAGAGGCTTGGGTAAATCAATTCAAGCCCAAAGAATCAAAGGAAGAAAAAGTTGCCAGATTAAAAAGGGAAGCCGACCTAACCTTGGAAGCTTGCTGGGCCACCCTTGTCGCTGGTGAAGCTAAAGACGAGCGATCGAGAGCCGCCAAAGAACGAGCATCCGCCAGCAAAGACAAGGCCAAGGCGAAAAAGAATTTCAAACACTTCATGGATGTTCAGTGAGTTTTTGCTGATTACAAAAGAGGAGAAGAAAAAGTGGAGTACTGATGTAGTATACTGAAGGGGAGTTGCTTTTTTTTACTGAATGAGAAGTTGTATTTTCTTAACATACATCTCTTTTGGCAATTTTTGAATGGTTTGGGATGTTTGAACAATCTTTATTTTTGAATGAATTGTAAATGAATAGTTTAAATGTTTAAGCAAATTCTTCTTAAATGAATTATGCTTGTCTTATGCTCATTCATTTGCCTATGAATGCTTGTTGAATAAATTGGAAGAGTTTGGGTAATTCACTTACACATATTCACTGTTTTGCACAAATTAGAATAAATTCTGAATGCTTCTTGATCTCTTGTGTAAATTATGTCAAAAACTATATGTTTTTACTCTGTTGTATGCCTATTTGATAAAATTGCTTTTAACATTTAAAGCATATTGATAAGGAAAAAATTTTTATTGAAAAATATTTTAAATTATTTTTAAAAAAATGATAATATGGTTGTAATTATCAAAAAATGGAAAATTGTTAGCCCAATGACTTTTTAATTTGATTTTGATGATTTTCATAATTCATTTTCTAATAATAAATGATTTTAAATGGATAATATTTTATAGTTCCAAAATGAAAGTATTAACACATTTTGAACAATCAAAGTTGGCAGCTTAGCAAAAAAAAGAATGACTTCTATCTCAAAAGGTTCAAACACTTAAGAATTCTTTAATTAAAATTTTTTGTATTGATTTTAATTAAAAATTAAGTCAAATATTTTAAAGGCAAAGTATACTTGAAACTTATCAAGTGTGTCAACACTCATTGATCAAATGGTTTGACACCCTAATAATTTTTCAAGTTGATTTCTAGGTATCAAAAAGTTAGTATCACATAAACTAGTTTTGTATCAACACAAAAGTACCGAAGTGCCCAAGACTCTTTTTGAGTCGACACAAACCAGATTTGTGTTGACACAAAAGTGATCCTCACTTTTGGTTTCTAAAAGTTTGGGTCGACACAAATGAAAATTGTGTTGACACAAAACAATCGAGATCTCATGCAGATTTTTGATGTCGACCCCGAGACAAATCGTGTCGACCCAAAAGTCCAGAGCCTACTTGCAGAATTTTGGTGTCGACCCCAAGAAAATTTGTGTCGACACAAAACAACCGAAGCTGACTACAGAAATTTTGGTGTCGACCCCAAAGACCAAATATGTCAATACAAAAGTACCGAGCCTTCATGCAGAGATTTAGTGTCGACACCAGAGACAAGTTGAGTCGACACAAAATTGTTCCTCCGGATGCTGAAGTTTCAAACGAGTCGACACCAGATTCATTTGTGTCAACCCCAGAATGTTGGAAGGTAAAGTGCAGAATTTGTGTTGACCCCTCAGAAGATTTGTGTCGACCCAACCACTTGAAGAACCCTGTCCTAGACACTTTGTGTCTACACCAAAGCTATTTGTGTCAACCCTAAAGACGGAAATTCAAATATACGGCAGATTTCAACGGCTGAATTTTTGGCATTTATTGCCCCCACGTACCTCCAATGGTTAAGAACTCACAAGAACTTATATAAGAAGTTACTTCTCAACATTTAGGAAGGTTGGAGACTTGTATTTACTGTTCCATTGCTCAAATCAATCTAAAAAATTATCAAGCTCACATTTATTGCTGCAACTCTAGTTCTTGCTCCTCATTCCACTTTACCCTTTTATTTATTGTAAATCAATCTTGTAAATAGAGTGAGTATTCTTCATTTATTACACCTAATTTATTGTAATCAAGAGCGAGCCACCCTTTAGCCTTTGAATGAGTGAGTGAAACTTATCAAATAAGAGTTCGAGAGAGATTAGAAAAAAACATAGCCTTGTTTTCATAGGATCGTCTTGAAACTGTTTAAGGCTTGTGAATGTACCCGTAAACATTCAAATAGCTCAAGGGGAATCTTAAAACTTGTAAAGGCTTGGAATAAGTCCGGAAGTATTCTAAATAGTGAAAATACTCAAAGGAGATCTTGAGAAGTGGATGTAAGCTAGGATAAAGCCGAACCACTATAAATTCCTGGTGTCTGGTTCTTTTTCTCTATCCCTCATCTTTTAATATTTGCATTGCTTATATATTTGCATATCTTGTTTTATTGCAATATTAAAAGATTTTTGAATTTTTTTTAAATTGCTATTTAATTTTTTAAAGACCCAATTCACCCTCCTCTTGGGTTGCCTAGATCTAACAGTAAACTATTCCAAAATCTATGGAGTGAGATGATTAATAGAATTTTTTAAAAGGATAAATACCACTAATTTTTTTTGAGATTTTGGTCAAATATAGTCAATCCTATATTTTTGAACAAATTATATTGACACCCCTTAACAGTTGATGTCATTAACGGAATTGATGAAAATATAAATTTACCCATAGGCATTAATTCGTGTTAGAATTAGGAAAAAAAGAAAAATAAGTGAGGAAGAAGCAGCAGCACGTAGCGCTGCAACCCCCCCAAATCTCATATATATATATATATATATATATATATATATATCTCTCTCTCTCTCTTTCATTCCACTGTCGGTGCCAATTGCCGCCGTGCAGGACCGTAGCCACCGTCGGTGACTCCTCCGCCGCTGTAATTTCTCTCTCACCCTCTTTCGTTTCTCTCCTGTTTTTATCCTCCAAACCACCACAGCCACACTACGCGATATTGCTGTCCATTATCACCAGCCGACGCCAGCCACCACGCCACCGCCGTCTTTCCCGTTGCTTAACATAATTAATTTATTATATTTTAGAATAATTAGTGGTATCTAAAAAGTTAAAATAACAAACACCTATTAATTTTGTCAGACACATACTGATAAAAAATAATGGTCATGTTTGTGTAATATGCTTATTTACTTATTAGCAAAAAAGTAAAAACATGAATAAGTAATTTCGTTTGGCTACCAATTGGCTTATTTGCTTATTTGGTTTAATGTTACTTTTTGGCTTATTTAGCTTATTTTTGGCTTATTTAGCTTATTTTTGCTTATTTGCTTAAATAAGACACTCTGTTTGGCTAAATGTTTACTTATTTTTTTTATTTGGCTTATTGACTTATTTGCTTATTAGTTTAGCTGCTTATTAGTTTAAATCTTACTTATTGGGTAAATCAAATGACGTTACTTATTTCGCTGTTTACAAGCTAAATAAGTCAATAAACCATTTACCCAAACGGGACCAATATTTTATCGATCAATGAATTACTAATAGTATTGATTTGGTACCCATATAGCATATTTTAAAAGAGTCATTATTAAATGTAAAAAATATTACATAATAATAAAACATCTAATACTTCTTTGTTTTTATAATTTATAGATTCACGATTATCAAAAATTGGTATTGGCACTATGAAGCTCATAGAACACACAATGCTTTACTATAATATATAGTATAAATTTGTCATATAAATTTTGTTGCTAAATATGTGGAGAAAAAAATTAATTTAACATCCAAAGAGTTTGAGTGACAATAATTTTAGCCATAATAGAGAAGTTGTGACTGAAAAGTGATTATTAGTGATTGCATTTTTAACCTAATTATTATTTTATTATACCAATCTTTGGCAACAATACATTTTTAATACTATTTGAATTATTTTAAATATTTTTATATAAAAAATATTTTTTATTATTTTTGTCTGTATTTGGTTACGATTTTAAAAATAATGGTGCTATTAGTTGTGAAAATGTTAGTATGGGTTGTGTTGGCAACGGTGGGAAGTGGTGGTAGTGGTGTGAGCGGTGGTCGTGAGGGGATGTGGTGGCGGTAGTGGCGGCGGCAATAGTAGAAAGTGGTAGTATTGGTGGCAGTGGTGATAGCAGATTCGTAGCATTTTGATATAGATTGGATGGGGGTGCTCGTGGTAGTGGTGGTGGTGGTGGTGGTTGTTATCAAAATTGTCTTGAAAAAATTGTAATAAAAATATACAAAAATATACAGTTATTATGTTGTAGAAAAGAACGAAATTCTAATAGAGCCGACATCGAGGTGCCAATCATTCTCGTCGATTCATACATCTCGATCGGAAAATAATCAAGAGAAAAAGAAAGAATCGAAATTGATCGATATATTTCTTGAAACCCAGATCGTTACGCCTTTAGTGTGGGTCAGAACTTACCCGACAAATAATTTCGCTACCTTAGGACCGTTATAGTTACAGCCGCCATTCATCGAGGGTTCGATCGTCGGCTCCCTTGTCATCAGGTCACCAACTTTCTTTGCCTTCCGCCACTAGGCAGGCGTTTTTAATGAAACTCCTAGAAGAAAATAAATAGGAAAATAGGATGGGTCAAAGCCTTCTTCCTCTTCTTCTAAATCTGATGCTGAGTCACGATCACGTGAAGTTGAGGTACAGAGACTTAAATGTGAGATGGACGCACTCCGTGAGGAACAACAAAGAGAGCGCGATGAACAACATGCTCAGCGGGAAGCACAACAGAGACAAATCGATAAGCTTCAGAGTATCTTGACGCAACTCCTACAAGATCCTCCACCCCGTTGATGGTTGATCATGGTTCTAATCTTTGGTAAGTTTATTAGTATTTATGTTTTTTTAGTAATTATAAGTATTCATATTTAGTAAAAATAAACGATACATGATTATAATACACAAATAGATATTTAAATAATTAGAACTAATAACATGATAAACTTTACAATATTAATTTTTGTAAATTTTCTTTTCTTTATAGTTATATTTCATAAATAACCGTGATTTACTTTTATACTTTTACAAGTAAGAGATAGCCTTTGCTAAAGCAAAATTCATCAAAATATGCAATCATGTTGGATTTATGAATGAATGAATGAATGAATAAATGAATATTGGGATTTGTTTTCAAATGTTTTATATATGTGTTGAGTAAAAAATAACTTTGAGTGATTATTAGTTGAATGCAAGGATAAATGAGTATTAGAATTTGTTTGCAAATGTCACAATTATAAATAATCTCGAGTAAAAATGACTTTGAATGATTATTCATTGGATATATAGATGAATGAGTATTGAAATTTGAATACAAATGCTATATTACATGTTATATATATATATGTGCGTGTGTGTGCGTGGTAAGTAACAAATTCCTTTAAATGAGTATTGATAATTTATTTAGAAGGATGAAAAAATGAGTTTGAATTAGTATTCTTACTGTAAAGATTACATGTTACAAGATACCAGTTACATGATATATGTACGAAGTGACTCAAAATATTTTATTCGTAATAAAAAATATATTAAAAAAAAGTTCTTTGGGACTAAAATATTTTGATTGTCAAAAGTGTATCAACAACTAGTTACTACCAATGATTTTTTGTTAGTAAAAGACTATATTGTGCAATCAAAATGGTTATTTGCTGAAAGTCTACCTTTTGATCATTACAATATTTTGGTTGTCTTTATCTTAAATGCTCTTATATATTTTTAGCAATCAAAACAATTAGTCGTTATTATTTTTGACGACCAAAAATATTTAGTCGCTTATATGCTTTTAGTAACCAAATTAATTAGTCGTTATTATTTTCGACGACAAAAAACAAATGGTTGCAGATGGCATAGCCAATGGCGACTAAAGCATTGCAGGCGATCATTGTATTTAGTTGCGGAAAGTATGTATAGGCGACTAATCCTTTAATTGTTAAAAGACATCTTTGACGACTAAAAAAAAATTGGTTGCTAAAATGTTTCGCGATCAAGATTTAGCGACTCAAATGGCGACTAAAATAATTAGTTGCTAAATAGATATGACGACTAAATTGTAACTTTTGTTGACCAAAACTTTAGTAGTAAAAAGTGCACTTTCTTGTAGTGTACGGGCACCATTTTGAGACAGAACCTAAGCTTGAAATTGGAGAATGGGAAGAATATAAGCTTTTGACAGGATGCTTGGATGGGGCAGAGGCCCCTAACAGAAAGCCACCAAAGGTTTTATTTTTTGGCTAGAGATCAACATATATTGATAGCTGAGTTCTTTAGGAACTATGGGGATCAAGAGGCAGAGATTTTTTTTAGAAGGTCTATTTTCACATGGGAGGCTAATCAATGGGCAGGCCTTTTAGACAATCTCAGTTCATACACCATTGAGAAAAATAAGTTTGATCGGTACATTTGGAAGGGGGAGAAACACTCAATTTTCTCAATGCAATCCTTGCGCAAACACATGGATAAGGCAAGTGGAAAGAAGAGGGTGAGCATTGGAAGAATATGGAAATTGGTAGGGCCACCAAAATGCTTGCTGTTTAGTTGGATGGCAATCCAAAACAAAGTGGCAACCAAAGAGATGCTAGCCTGGAGAGGGGTCCTAAAATCGTGCATCAATCTACTTTGTGTTTTCTGCAACAGGGAAGTGGAAACAATTAATCATCTATTTGTACAATTAATGCCAAATAGTATGGAAAGTGTGGTTGGTTTTGATAGGTTGGTGGGGAAGTTAGTAGGCATCACCCGGATCTTTGCATGGATTATTTAAATTATGGTTTCGAAAAAAGGAGAAGCGTCTTCGAGGCTAGCTATGGAATACAACGTTAATAGCTGGAATCTGGTCTCTGTGACTTGCGAGAAATGGACTGGTGTTTGAGAATGTTAGGTCGGATTATGAGGAGATAGTGTATATGGCGAAACTGAGAATATGGTTGTGGATGAAAGAAAAATTGAAAGATAGAATCTCTAGATTGGAAGAGATCATTTTCAACCTAAAGGCTGTTCTGCATTAAGGGCTGTAACTTCTAAGTTGATTTCTCACAAACTGGTTACAAGATTCTACTATTGCAAGTTATTGCTAGGTTTGTTCCTTTCGTCTATTATGACTCTCATGCTAGGTGTTTGGGTGTAATCCTATATATATATTGATTGAGCGATAAAGATTGATGTTGAAAATCCAATAAGATTTTGCTACGTATCAATTGATGCATGATACAATATGTATATGCATGCTGATGCACTACGTAATGATTAATATTTGAAACTTTAATTATTGTACAGTAATTAAATTTTTTTTCCCTGACACGAGTTTTTAGCGGTGTTTTACCTAAACGCTTGGAATAAGCGTCAAGATTAGTTTTTTCGACGACTTTGTATCTTTTTCTTTCTTTGCAATTTTTCTCAAATTTGGGGAATGTCAACCCTTGTTCTAGCTAGTTTTGCCTATTGAACATCAAATTAATTAGGGTCCTACCAGCCACCCAAATTCTTACAAACAATGGAAAATTTGTTCATTCCCTAACATACATAGATGGAACTAAGTGGTTCACATATTACGTGTGTGCTATGTGTGTCTGTCTCTCTCTCTCTCTCTTTCTCTCTCTCTCTCTCTCTCTCTCTCTCTCTATATATATATATATATATATATATATATATATATATATATATAAA
>JAOTRH010221835.1:0-10490 GCA_034768845.1 Heliamphora exappendiculata
TTTTATTTCATAAAATCATGTTTTCATCCTTCAAACCAGGTATTGCAACAAATGCAAATAAATCACTACAGTTAAGGAAAATAGTAGTCAAAACATCGTTTCCCTCGCGGAATGTGCCATCGCAGAATAAAAGAATATGATCCTATGTACCGACTCAATCACAAGGGAATAGAGGTAACAATTATAGACCCTTGTCCAGTATCTAATCGCCATACATCATGGGACCGGTTAGATATACACAAGTTCTATACGGAGCACCACGACGAACCACTCAATTTACGGGTACGACCCCGAGGGAGCTAAGCACCCATCCGCCTCAATTTACAGGGCCTAACTCGAAGGACCTGAATACCTACGCTACGCACGTTTTTGGACTTACACAGAGGGAAACTCGTGCCAAATACACGTCATTCTGGTACATCTAGATAATCTTCTTAAAATATTTCTCAAACTGGTACATTATACATGTACATAGATCCATTCATCACCAGGAGATCGAAACAAAACATATTCAAAATGTTTTCCCCCAAAAGCAGTTATACAATGCATGTATAAGCATGAGATCCAATTCATGAAACCATGGAGATCAAACTAAAACATGTAAAAACATACACATTTTATGAAAATGTTTTGGAAAGCGAGACTCAACCCCAAAGGTTAGCTCCAAACTTCCAATAAACACGTTTCTCTCAAAGGTTTTTGTAAAAACCACCTTTGCAAACCATCCTTTCCCATACAAACCATCCAAACCATCAAAACCAACACCAAACACTCACACAGAAGTTTAGTCGACTGGCCCAAGCCCTCAGTCGACTGAAAATGTTACTGGAAAAGGAGAACCAAAACAGAAAGAATTTCAGTCGACTAACCCTCCACGTCTAGTCGACTGAACCCACGATAAGGTGATCCAGCTGACTGAACTCATGAGTTCAGTTGACTGAACTCACCCAAAAAATGTTTTCGGGCTATGGGTTCACTGGTTTTTGCCTCCAAAACTCAAATCGAACCTTCAAACACCCATCAAACACTCATTTAACACCCTCAACGTCAACACACCCCAACCTCGCACCACAACCTCGAAAAGAAACCCTCAAAACACACTTTCATCCACCGAAAATGCCAAAAAATAGTTTTAAATCAAAAACTAGATCTAAAACATAAAATCACATTTCATGCATTTTTAAATGGTGAAACAGTGTAAGATTACATATGGTACCCTTATACAGCAGTAGAATCTGAGATCCTACCTCGTTGGGTCAAAAACTCGATGCCTCGATCTACGTGCAAATTCGAGCTTCGTCGAAATCAAATTTTGTCCAGATGGATGCGTAGACCACGATGCCAATATCAAGGATCCACTGTTGGATTGTTAAAAACTGAGCCCCAAGCCCTCGAGAAGTTAGAGAGAAGGTAGAGAGAAAATGGAGGAAACTTAAGAGTTGAGTTTTGAAAATATCTAACTCTAGATATTTATAGGCTTCTAAAATATTTTTTTTAAATTTTCAAAATTCGCACAGAAACTCCCTAGCCGTGAGGCGAGTTATATTATGCATGTATATTATCAGGGAGATGAACTTTGGGTACTCTTTTAAATAGTTGTAATTTTGGTTGCATGGTTTATTAGTAAAAATTCTGTCTTTTTACAAAATGGTGATTTTGTGGATTTTTCACGTGCCCTTGGATTTTGGGGCGTGACAGGAGGCATAGGATCTTGTGTAATCTTCTCCCTTCTGTAGTTTTGGATGTAAACTCCGAATATGGATGCCTAGGATCCATTATTGTAATCTATATCAGGTTGAAGATGAAGATTTGTATGAGTTTTGGACGCTTAGACGATGATAGCATTGTTTTTATCTACAAGTTAGAATTGTTTTTATACGATAGAACAGCTTTGGGTGGAAGAACGACGCAACTAGGGTTCAAAAATGCAAAGTGCAGAAATCCCAACGGAAAAGCTTCTATTGAAATCCGTTCTAGCGTTCATCTAAACGAAAATTACACTGTTAGAAACTATTCAGATGGCGGGTAACCTGTCCTTACGGAATGGTCCAGAATGCTATTTTTGGTCGAGTTTTGAGCTAGATTGTTTGCATATTTTGGCATAGATCAGGGTTTCGACATGATGGAATGATGCTTGGTTTAGGGAGCGCTGCCCCTCGACCCCTCGACCTGACCAGGCAGGTCCAGTCCCGTGTCGCGTGGGCAAACAAGGCTGCCTTAGGATCAAGAGGCAGCTCAAAAAATCATATTTTTCCAGATGACCATAATAGATGGGATTATTTGTTTATTTATATTGTCATATGTATGTTTATTATGTTTTACAGTTTTCTTGTAGATGTTAGATTCTGAACTACATGGACAACTTAGTTATTGCATGACTTAACAAGGGTTTAATTTAAATGAATTCACTTTTTTGAAATTGGTTCATATGCATTCTCAAGTTTTATTTAAAGTTATTTTTCATAAATTGGGAGAACTTAAAATTTTATTAGTTACACATATAACATGTAAAGATTGGTTTTAACTGGAATCTTTGTAACATGTGGTTTATTTCAAAATTATGAATTTGTTAAAATTAAATAGTTTTTATGAATTTGTGTATTGGCCTCGGTGCCTTCCTTCCCATAGAATGGAATTAATTACAGTATCACTAGTACAGACCTCCTTTAGAGATAATTCTGAATAATTGTTTGTGTGAATCACTTCTCCATCTGAAGAGTTTATTGCGAAACAAATAATTTAGAATTAAGTGATGGTATACACATAGTTATAAATAATAGTATCATCTATATCTGTGTCACTGCTATTATTTATAAGACTGAAACTATGTTAGTTATTTAATTTTACTTGGTACGGTCTGTTGTCTAGATAGTAAAATTTATAAGAATTTTTTTATCTGGACAAATAATGAATACTAGACGATCTTTCCATCGAGGCATAATATTCATGGTGTACCGGGCTGTTGGTGAGTATCTTTTAGAAATGGTAGAGGGAATCAAATCTTTAAATGAAATTAAAATTTTTCTCATCATAATTAATTTTGTTTAATTATGTGATTATCAGATATTATAATGACTTTCAATCATCTCATAACCATACTCAAAAAGAACAAACTAACGAATCCAAATTATATTGTCTACAAATGGAATCTAGATATTATGTTAACTGTCAAGGATTATAAGTTTGTACTCACAAGGGTATGTCCACCTAAACCTGATGAAAGGGCAACTGAAGAGGAAGCCCACATTTATCAAAAGTGGCAGAAAGCAGAGTAGATAGTGTGGTGTTACAATCTGGCATTTATGTTGAATGTTCTACAACATTAGTATCAACATATGCTCAATGCCTATGATATAATGATGAATCTCAATGAGATGTTTGGGCGTCAAGATCATGCGGCTAGGCAGGTGGCTATGAGATTTCTAATGACCACATCTATGGTTGAGAGCATCCTAATTAGGGATCATGTTTTGAAGATAATCAGTAATCTAAAGGAGCTGCAGATCATTGGAGCAGAAATCGATAAGGACACATAGATTGATATCATACTACAGTCACTTCCTAACAATTTTAAGTCGTTCTTCCCTAATTATAATATGAATAGACTTGATTTTACCCTGGCAGAACTACTTAATGAACTTCAATCAGCTGAGAGTGTTCTTAAGAAGCCGGTTAGTGCCTTTGTTACTGAAAATGGTTCTGCTTCTAAGTCGAAAAGTAAGAAGAAGAAAAAACTACAAAAATAGGGTGGTACAAATTCCAAAACAATTAGTAGGACACGGCCTGGTATGAGAAAGCCAAAAGGTAAGTATTTTCACTACAACCAGACAGGAACTTGAAGAAGTAATACCCAGTTTATCTCAGCAAACTGAACAATCTAGGTAATTTATATTCACTAGTTGTTGAAACATGTTTAGCTGTGTTATCTACTAATACCTGGTGTGTAGATACAGAAGCTACTAATTACGTCTGTAATTTTTTGCAGAGGTTCTAAGAAACCTGATATCTTAATGATGGAGAAATAGACCTACACATTGATAATAATATAAGGGTGGCATCTGTTATAGTAGGAGATGTCACTCTCAATGTTAGTAGAGATAGGATCTTAATTTTGAGAGATTATCATTATGTACCTTTTATTAGGAGGAATTTTATTTCTATTTCTATTTCTAGATTGATTAAAGATGGATATTTAATTTATTTTAATGATTATGTGGTTATTATGAAAGGTAGACATTGTATCTATTCTGGTATATTAATGGATGATTTTTATGTTATTACTCCCATCTCTCCTACACTGCAATTGAATGAATTGAATAGCACTGATAGTTTACCATTTAAGAAAAAAAAAATCTTCTAAAATGAAACAAACGTATCTTTGGCACTTATGCTTAGGTCACATCAATCTAAAAAGGATTAATAGACTGGTTAAAATGGATCTTTGAATTCATTGGAAATGAAGGCATTTTCAGTCTATGAATCTTGTTTAGAAGAAAAGATGACCAAGAGACCTTTTTTAACCAAAGGCAATAGAGTTAAAAAACTCTTGGAATTGGTTCACTCTGATTTATGTGTACCTATGACTATCGGGTAAGAGGTAGCTTTGAGTATTTTGTTACTTTTTTTGATGATTACTCAAGATATGGGTACATTTATTCGATGCACCGTAAGTGTGAATGTTTTGAGAAATTTAAGAAATTTAAGAAAAAAAAAGGAGAAACGTTTAGGTAAATGTATCAAGACATTACGGTCTGACCGTGGTAGCGAGTACCTTTTGGGAGAGTTTATGGACTATTTATCAGTGGTAGGGATTACCTCCTAGCTGTCTGCACGAGGCACTCCGCAATAGAATGGTGTAGCAAAAAGAAGGAGTAGGACTCTTATGGAAATGGTAAGGTCTATAATGAGTTATTCAGAGTTACTTAGTTCATTTTAGAGATTTTTATTAGAAATGATAGTTTATATTCTAAACTTGGTACCTTCTAAATTAGCACCTACTACACCCACAGAACTGTAGACTAGGCGTAAGCATAGTCTGCAGCATGTTCGAACTTGGGGTAGTCAAGCACACATGCTGAAGGGGAACACGGATAAGTTGAAATTGAGGATGGAAGTTTGTTTCTTTATTGGATATCCTAGGGGAACAAACAGTGGTTTATTTTATAATCCTAAGGATCAAAAGGTCATTGTTAGTACCAATATTCGATCCTTAGAAGAGGACTATGTGATGAACCACATGCCCAGAAGTAGAATTGTTCTAGAAGAGCTGAGAGGTAATACCAGTAGTACAGTAAAAGTGCCATAGGTTTTTTATATCCCATTGCCTCATCGTAGTGGGAGAATTATTGGGACACGTGCAAATTCTAAACCAAGTCTTGATGCTACCATCTGCATGCTGGTCTCACAACTAGGACAAGATGTGGATGATGGTGCATAGGGTTCAGAACAAGCATAATGTGTCACTGCTTGTACACAGATGCAGGCCATGCCTCATCTTAGTGGGAGACTTATTCATCAACTCGATCGATATATGTTCTTAAGAGAGTCTTTTGACAGGATCCCAAAAGAATTAGATACTAAACACTGTAACTATAATGAAGCACTCCAACATAAAGATACAGACCTTTGGCAAAGGGTTACAAATTCTGAGATGGAGTCTATGTACTCTAATCAGGTCTGAGAACATGTAAAGCCATCTGAAGGGGTAAAATTCATTGGATGCAAGTGGATCGATAAAAAGAGAGGAGTAGACAAGAAGGTAAAAACTTTAAAAATTAGGCTTGTTGCAAAAGGGTTCACTTAGACAAAAGGGATCGATTATGAGGAGATCTTTTAGCCAGTAGCCATACTTAAGTCTATCTGGATTCTCTTATCTATTGCGGCACAATTCAATTATGAAATATGGTAAATGGATATCAAAACATCATTTCTTAACAGGAATCTTGACGAGTGCATCTATATGATGCAACTAGATGATTTTATAGCAAAGGGCTAAGGGTACTAATTGTGCAAGCTTAAGAGATCTATTTATGAATTTAAGCAGGCATCTTGGTCTTAGAATACTCGGTTTGTTAAAGCTATTAAGTCTTATGATTTTGATCAATGTCTTGATGAGTCCTTTGTGTACAAAAAGCATGATGGAAGCGTGTGTTGGAGGCAAAACTGCTAAGATCATTATTTTTGTAAACAATTTTTGGTAAAAAAATAATTGGATGGGCAAACGCCGAAACGGGCTCTAGATAAAATTTTTGACATCGAACGATCAAATCTTCAACTACGTTTTTTATTCCAAGTTGAAGCTCCCATCAGAAATTCTACTGTATTCTCTAATGCGATTCTCGAACGTAGTGTGGGCTACGAACTATCGAGAACTCGTACTAGTAGAACCTGAACAGCTTTAGTCTTGAAAATAAGTTATGAAATTGGCTCAGCTTACCCATATATTTATAGGGCTACAATAAGGACTTGTGGAGTAATTATGACAAAAACTTCTAGTGGAATACAGATACGTATCCAGCGATTTTTGCAATTAAGAAAATCTCATAGTGGTATTTGCAATTATGAAAACTTTACAGTGATTTTTGCAATTTTTATTAAACACTAAATTACAGTTCATAACACTAAAAAACTGTTATTGCACTCTAAGCCATAATCTTAAGATTTTCTGGTATTGAGCTTTTGTTATTAAATGCTTAACTCATCTCCCCACGTTAAGATTTTCGATGCCCGTCACTTAAATTTAATTATTGACAATTTAATTTAATCGGCATCTTATAATTCCTTAATCCCTTCCACTTCATTTCTTTGACCGCCGGATAATCAAATCTATCTACAGGGTATAGTCTGGTCAAAACTTATAAACTTCCTTAAAAGGGTATCGTCAATCCCAATCATTCAGGACGTGAATTTCATCAATAATTAATATTCACCATATAAATAATACCACTATCCAACTCACTTGAAATATAAACCCACATAAGATCGCACGCTCTAATGAATTAAAAGAATGAATATTAAATATAGGCAAATTAATAATTATTTCAAGATTAAGAGCATAAACACTATTCATAATAATTTTGGAGTGTGAATTAATTTATATAGTCAATATAAAATTAATTATCCCAATGTGTCCCGTTTAATACACACAAAGTGTACTGGCACAAAGAGTAGGAACAATAGATGAAACTATTATCTGTTTCTCGTAACCAAGACAGACCTACTAAAACTCTGTGCTACAGTCGTACCAATGGTATATCCATTTTCATCTAAACTTTGAATATAAAACTTATATTCTACAAGAGCCTAAAATCTGATATTCTGTGTGCAAGCCGTACTCTATACACCAGATTAAATACAATACAGAATAAAGAACATTCATGCATAACATTAAAAAAATAATATACATATATTGCTCATTAAGATTCTCATAAAATAATAAATTAATTTTATTAAAATAAAATTAAATACTAAAAACATAGTATTCTGTATACGAACCCTAACAATCTCCCACTTATATTCATAATCATGCTGCCTTACATCTGATTCTCATGTCCTCTACATGATTATCAAAAATCTTAGCCGGTAAGCTCTTTATAAAAAGATTTGTAAGGTTGTCTCCTGATGTAATCTTGATCAGATAAACATCACCTCTTTATATAATTTCTCGCATTAGGTGATACTTACGCTCAATGTGTTTTCCTTTCTTGTGGACTCTTGGTTCCTTTGAGTTTGCAATTGCTCCGCTATTGTCACAATAAAGTGTAATAGCCGACTGAACTAAAGGGACTATGTCTAGATCTCAGAGGAAGTTCCTAAGCCATACAACCTCCTTGGCTGCTTCAAAAGCTGCCACGTATTCGGTCTCCATGATGAAATCAGCAAGCAGGACTACTTGATACTCCTTCAACTTATAACTCAACTTCCTAAGTTAAACACATATCCTGAGGTAGACTTGCGGGAATTCTTGTTAAATTGAAAATATGAGTCTGTGTACCCTAAAGGTTCTAGACTGTCTACCTTGTAAATCAACATATAATCCTTAGTCCTTTTCAGGTACTTAATTATATTCTTTACCGCAGTCTAATGCTCCTGCCACGGATTAAACTAATATTTGCTAACCATGCCAATGGAAAAGCATATGTCCAGTCTAGTGCAAAGCATAGCATATATGAGGCTTCCTATTACCGAAATATAAGAAACCGCCTTCATCTTCTCTATCTTATCAGGTGTCTTCGGACACTGATCCTTGGATAGAGTGATTCCATGCCTGGAAAGGAGAAACCCTTTCTTAGAATCCTGCATGCTAAACTGAGCAAGGATATCATTGATATACTTTGTTTGTGATAAGTCCAATATCCTTTGTTTTCGATCTCGCACGAGCTTGATTCATATGATGTGACTAGCTTCTCCCAAATCCTTTATATCGAACTACCAAGATAACCATACTTTAACCGTAGATAATGCCCCCATATCACTTTTGATGAGTAAGATATCGTTTACATAAAGTACTAGGAAGATCACCACGCTTCTATCACACTTCTTATACACACAGGACTCATTCGGACTCTAATCAAAACCATAAGACTTATGGCTTGATCAAATCGAGTGTTCCAATACCTCGATGCCTGCTTAAGTCTATGAATTGAGGTATTGGAACACTCGATTTGATCTTGGCCTTTTGCAATGATTTTGTCTGGTTGTATCATATAGATACACACGATTTGATAGCATGTTCTCTTGGCCTTTTGCAATGAATTTGTCTGGTTGTATCATATAGATACACACGTCATGACGTCCATCAAGGAAAGCTGTCTTGACATCCATTTGCCAGATTTTATAATTGAAATGAGCAGCAATGGATAAGAGAATCCAGATAGACTTAAACATAGCTATCGACGAAAAAGTTTCCTCATAATCGATCCCTTCTTTCTAAATGAACCCTTTTGCAACAAGTCTAGCTTTGAAGGTTTCAACCTTCCCGTCTGCTCCTCTCTGCCTCTTGTAAATCCATTTGCATCTAATGAATTTTATCCCTTCGGGTAGTTTTACAAGTTCTCAACCTGATTAGAATACATAGATTCCATCTATGAATTCATAGCCCTTTGCCAAGGATCTGCATTTTTGTCCTGAAGTGCTTCATTGTAGTTACGGGACTCGATATCTAGTTTTGTTGGGATCTTGTCAAAAGACTCTCCCAAGAACATATACCGATCAAGTTGATGAACAACCCTCCCACTATGACGACGCACTATCTGTGTTTGTGTACTAGTAGTAAGACGCTGTGTAGAATCTGAACCTTGTGCATTAGCACCTTATTCATGATTTGCACATGTTCCGATAATTCTCCCACTACAACGAGACAATGAGATATCAATAACTTGTGGTTCCTCTTCCGTTCTACTAGTATTTTCTCTCATTTTTTCCAAAATAATAATGCTTTTGGGCTTATGATCCATAATATAATCATCTTCTAAGAATTGCGCATTGGTGCTAATAATGACCTTCTAATCCTTAGGATTATAAAATAGGCCACCCTTCGATTCCTTGGGATAGCCCACAAAGAAACAGTCTTTGTCATCGGTTCTAACTTACCCACGTTCCCTTTCAGCACATGTGCTGGACACTCCCAAATCCGAATGTGTTTCAGATTAGGTTTACGCCCAATCCATAATTATGTGGGAGTAGAAGGTACTGACTTAGAAGGGTACCAAGTTCAGACTATAAGCCGTTATCTGTAATGCGAGTTTCCAAAATGAATCGGGTAATCCTAAATAACTCATCATGGACCTTACCATCTCCGTAAGAGTCATATTTCTTCTTTTTGCTACACCATTCTGCTGCGGAGTTCCTGGTGTAGTCAATTGGGATATAATCTCTTCTGATGACAGGTAATCTCTAAACTCTCCAACGAGGTACTCTCTACTACTGTCAGATCGTAGTGATTTGACTTTTTTACCTAGATGTTTCTCTACCTCTGCCTTGAATTCTTTAAATTTCTCAAAACATTCAGACTTACGGTGCATCAGGTAAATGTATCCATACCTTTAGTAGTCATCAATGAAACTGATGAAGTACTCAAAGACACCTCTAGCTCGGATTGTTGGACAAGAAGAAAAAAATGTGAGAATGTGGTTCGATCTCCTCAAGTGCGGCCTCCAACACTTCCTTTTCCTCTCTCTCTCTTTCCCTTTTCTTACTTTATATTACTAAGTATGAGAGAAATGTGTAGGTAGATCTTTGAAAGTGATCAAGGCTGATATATATATAGTGGTGCAGGCTAGTGGTGCAATGTATTTAGTACCATTAAAGTCAATCGTCTTTGGATTAGGTTTCTCTAATCAAATTAATGTAACTAAAGTACGTTAATGTATCTAACGTATCTTAAATACATTAACTAATGTAGATTAATGTATGTAATGTATCTTAAATACATTAACTAATGTATGTTAATGTATCTGGTGTATATTAAATTAATGTATTTAATGTATCTT
>JAOTRH010221846.1:0-41370 GCA_034768845.1 Heliamphora exappendiculata
ATATAATGCCTTTTCATACGAATTCACCGCTCCAAAATGTGCAAATTTAATATATTTGAAATAAAATGATAAAGTAGTGTAAGTGTAATAGTAGCTTAGTATACGAAATGTTGATGTATGCAAAATTTAAAGATAGAACGAACTATGATAAGTTAATAGTATACAAATTTATTTTGCATTCGTAAAAAATTATTTTTACATCTCAAACCGTAATTTCTATATCACACCGCAGTAACTCATATTCAATATATGTAACATAATGTCATAATATATATTAAATGTAAATGCTAATTAATGTACAAGAAGTTGTTATTACTCTAATAGTGGGATCAACTTATGTACTATCACAATTGCCCTGCGGGGATAATGTTGTTTATTTATTTATTTAATATTATAAATTTTTATTTTTAGTAATTTTTTTAATTATTTAATTAAATTATTATATTTTTTAAATTTTTCTCATTAAAACGAGCTGAAAAAATAAAATTTTTAATCAAAATATAAAAAAAATTTAAAAAAAACAAAAAGAAGCCAATATACTAAATTCTATGTTGTTTATTTTTGTTTTTAGTAAATTTATTTTATTTTTTGATCAAATATTTTTGATTTTTTGAAATCATCTTATCAAAACAATTTAAAAAATAAAAAAATTTAGTCAAATATTAAAAAAAACACAAATATAAACAAAATGGTGGCATTTAGCACAAATAAATAATTTAATTAAAAAACATAAATATAAATACTTAAGAGTGGCAAATTAAATAAATAAATAAATATATGCAATTAATCAAGACTATTTTCGAAGCAATGATTATTTCTGCACGTGTAGGTGAAATGGTACCGCTTGTCAAGTACGAGGTCAATTGAGCCAAAATTGGCCCGTTTGAACTTTAGCCTTGGCCACAAAACTTTGAAGTTAATAATTGAAATTCTGTTTGGTACGTTGTCTTTTTTTTTTTTTTTTTTTTCTTTCTCTTACGTGTATTTTAATGAAACTTACAATATTTTTTCCACAATATATTTAAGCCCTAATTGGGGAATTTAATTTTTTAGCTTTTTGATTAAAAATACTAAAAAATTAAAATTGATCGTTTAGTAAAAACGTAAAAAAAATTAAAAAGTTAAAAAATCAAATTAAAATATAAATTTTCAGAATATTCTATTTAAATTCATAATACTTTAAAAATACAATAATATCCTTCATTCATAACTTATTTACTACTACTACCAACTACTTATAATTGTTAATATCAAATATATAGAAACGTAAAATTATCCACTTTGAACAAAAAACAAAAAATTTTTTTTTTTTTTATCCAAATAATCAACTTGAAAAAAGTTAATTTAAAAGCTAAATTACCAAAAAAATTATTTTGAATCTAATTTAATTTTTTTGATTAAAAACATAAAAAATAAAAAAAATTAATTTTTAAACTAGTTACCGATCGAACCTTAGCTTTAGTTTGAATTGGGAGGAGGCAGAGTAAAAAAATGGTGATTATGAAGAGAAAGAGAAGAAAGGAGAAGGAAAGGGAGGAAAAGTATTTTTCTTTTGTTTAGTTAAACAATAATTATAAAAAAATGCATAAATTAGTATATAAGATTTATAAAAACAATCATATATATATATATATATGTATATATATAAATATATATTACAAATACTTTTGTTTCTCAGTGTTTTCTCCGAGATTGAGAGGAAAACAAAAAAGAAGTGAAGTATTTAGAATATTTGTACGTCGTCCCCTCCTATTACATTCATACCATTTTCTCCGTCTCAGTAAATATAATTTAACCATAGAATAACTAACTTTTAAACCCTTCACTTCCTTTTCTAATCCCTCAATTCAAATAAAAACTTAAAATTAACAATCTAAATTCCGTTTGGTTCACTTTTTTTAGGTGTATTTTCGGTTAGATGTTTTTATTTCTCACACATAGAAACTTACATACAAAAACTCCTCAAATAATCATTCTTCTAGAATTAATGTTCATATATACTCGTATAACTCTCGCTATACAATGAATCCCACTCTAATGTGGTTATAGAAAGATATGAAGAAAAATAAAAATTATGGTACTAATCTAGTGTTTATTTGTCTTCTTTTATTGCTTTGTGTAGATTAAAGCTAATGATGTATTTATTGCACAATGAGGAGAATTTTCATCTTTTTGAGATCAACTGCTTATGTACACAGGTGAACAAAATATCAAATCCACTATGAATAGTATGGATTATAAGTTTTTTTCTCACTCTCTGATCTTAAACTGAACCTCTCTCGTGTATCCTTTTAATCTAATTGAGTTTCTCTTCCACCCAATGGCATTTTTCTAAGCCTCTCTAAGTATATAACACAAACCTTAGATGAAACAATGGGTCTTATATATAAGCCTATAGCAAAAATCTTAAAAACTGTTGAAATTCACGTCTTTCATGACAATGCTGTTCGGATAGCCTAAAGCCCCATCTAGATGGAACATGGAAAAAAACTTAGGGTTGCTCACTGGTTCCCACTGTCCGAACGCCATTTGGCTCTGTATAAATGGAGACCACCCGAGCCAAAAACATCCTTGCTGCCATCCACATTTTGGAGGGACCAAGGCTCCATCTGGACAGTAACCTTGGGTAGAAAAAAAATAGACAACTTTAACAATCTCCATATTGGCTTAATTTTTTCCAAATCATCTTGAAGAACTGCAAATCACCTCAACTTGGACCCATTCACAGGTACGGGTGGTCCACCCTTTCGATCATCAACAAGAATGAACATGGGCTAAGTTTAGACAATGCTTGAACTTGACTCTTTGCAATCAGCAGCCTTCTTGTCCTTGGGCAATTTTACTAGTTCTCAAGTCTTATTATTCTATGGTAACTCAATCTCTTCTAACATAGCTTCTAACCACTTATCTCTGTCTAAGTTGTTTATAGCATCCTCGTAAGACAAATGATCTCCACTTATTGTTATTAGGGTAAAGCTAAACATATTTTTCGATGTCATACCTCATTGTTGCTTTGTGAGTCTGTTTCTCTCTGCCTTTAACAATTGTATAGGACTTATATGCATATTCCTACTACTAGTGATTTGTATCACCATGACTCGAATAACTAGATGAGCAGTTCTCATCGAGCTTCATCTTAATTATTGTTTTCTTCTTATGAAGTTCTACCATACCATGCTACATAATGTGACTAAGCCGCATATACTAGAGTTTTGTTGACATCGTGATAGACTCTATTAGTGTAGTAAGGGTAACTCCATTTACCACTGTATTCTTTACCAGCATATAGAGGTTCTCAACATTCTGTCGTTTCTTGATCCCCATAGTCCTTTGTTGATCTTCAATACTTCATGTTTTGTTGTGTACCTACAACCCGAAAAGTCCAAACCTCTCCAAAAAATTAGATTTTTCTTTACCCCTGGAATCTATGTGCCTTACTCCCAAACTCTTATAACCTCATCAAACATTTTGAATTTGATTGATCCGATCCCAATGGCTTTGCACATTGCATCATTACCCATTAGAACAATGCTACCATCATAGGGTCTATACGTATCAAATCACTCTTTAGTTAAACACATACGATAAGAGCAATTAGAAACTAATATCTAAGATTTAGATAAGAAATTGCAACTAGGATATATTGAAAGTAAGTTTGCATCTCCTTCATATAGTCGTTTAACTATTGACATTCTTGTAATGACCAATTTTATAGCAGTAGAAGCACTTCATATTGTTCTTTGCATGTGGTTTGGAATGAGACCTTCTTCTGCTAGAACCCTACGCCTTTGTCTTGCTCCTTCCTTGCTTGACTCAAACATGGTCACAACCAATCCTTCCACGTCTATTTGATCATTTATGTTCATCTTTTCATGTGACAAGAGATCATCGATCACCTCTTTTAGTAGTAATATCACCTTTTTATATATCGACATTGTCACAAGATGATCAAATGATGTGGAAAACAATGTTAATAGGAGCATCGCTTGATTCTTCTCATCCACTTTAACCTCAAAACTAGTTATATGTGTGATGAGTATATTAAAAGTATTCAAATGTTCAAATAGACCGGTACCTTCATTCATTGCAATCAGTACAATTGTTTCTTTACGTACAATTTATTTGCTAGATTTTTATTCATGTAGGGACATTCTTTTTTTTTTCAATTTTTTTCATCTTTATGTCGATCATGTTGTGAATAAGATTATCTCTTAGATTCAACTGAATTGCACTTGTAGCCCTGGCACTAAGTTTCTCTCAATCGTCATCAATCATCTTCTTCGGCTTCTTTGTCTTGCAAAATAAAATCTTAAAGTTCTTTTGTTGGATTAATAAATCTTTTATACGCTGTTGCAACGTAGAAAAGTTATTCTTGTTGATAAACTTCTACACTTCATACCTAATGTTGGCTATCTCTATTGCAGTCGAGCGATTAAAACCTTAATCCAAAACTCTAATACTACTTGTTGTGCATCAGACACACTATGGGATTTAATCCGTACAAAGCAATAAAAAGAAGACAAGCAAACACAAGAATACAATACTATACATGGTTCGATAAGGTGCCTACATCCAAATGTGAGGAAAAGATTAAATCGATTATCAATAATATAGATTACAAGTTCTTTTACACTCCCTGGCCTCAAACCAAGCCTCTTAATATATTCCTTCATTCTAAATGAGTTTCTCTTACACTATTTGGCCTTTTTTCTATACCTCTTTAGTGTATCATACAAATCTTAGATGAAACAAAAGGTCATATATATAAGCCTCTTGCAAAAATCCTAAAAAATACTGAAATATGTGCCTTTTAGGATGACACCATTTGGACAACCTAAAGCCCCCATGTAGACAAAATATAGCAGAAAACTTGGTATTGCTCACTCGTCCTCACCATCCAGACGCCACCTGGCTTTATCCAGATGGAGACCACCCGAGCCAAAAACATTCTTGGTGTCCACTATATGAAAAATCCAAAATTCTGTTCCGATAGTAATCCCTAAAGGGGAAAAATGAGACAACTTCAATACCCCTCTTGTACAATCAAAGGTTAGTTTTGATTGAACGAATTACTCAATTGAAAAACTATCCGGTGATCAATTCAATAAGGACTATAAAGTAAGAAGATGCACAATGTAGTGTTTGATTTGTATTATGTGCACCTCGTTTCTAAGATGCCATCATGAGAAGATTGTCACATCAAACAAATCTACTATTCTTCGACTCCATTATGATGCTTATTTGCACTATTCAGGGAATAGTGTTATCAACCCTAACTTACCAACTCTCAAATCATATCTTGATTTTACGTATCTATCTTTTTCACGTGCTTAGCATGTTTTTATTGATTCTAGAGAATGTGGGCCCAAATCTTGCCCTCATATAGAGTGGCATGACTTTCAAATCGAAGCTTGTGCCGACATTTCACAGTAGACAAGTCTCAATATGTGTCGTAGATATATATAGATGAAGGAGGTTAGGAAATATATCTAACTTGACAACCACATCATCGTCACATTAAACAACTCAATGGGGACCACTATTCTGACTAGTTTTATCAACCAAGGTATAAGTTTAGAGATACCCCAACAATGATTTGATCGAGCTAGAAGAGCTTTGGACATGAAAGCCAACCTCACAAATTTTGAGGCTCCTGAGTCGAGCTTTGTAAGCTGTAAGCCTGGGTCTATCACCTGCGTTAATCGGTCAGAGTTTGTTGGCCTAATTCCTTACAAAAGCAAACATAAATGAGACTATTGATAGTACTAGCAGAACACTCCATGTCATCATTACTAAAACTACATTTTTACAGTTGACTTGATAAGCGGGACAAAACACATCATGAGGGTAAAATCAAACGCATGGCTCATGTATAAAAAAAAGAGATTTCACACCATCATGTCCATGTACTATCCATTTTTACTTCATCATCTTCAAGCTTATACTAACTTAATCGTCAGAAGGCACTCCGCTAAAGCCACTAGCTAGGAATCTCTAACCCTTTGTTGGTGTGGGAAGAGGTAAACACAACTCACCCAAGTAGCTATCAGCGAGGATGGGACTATGGATTCCAATCTTAACCATCTATAACTTGGCACCTTTTGTGGAAAACACAAAAAAAACCAATTCATTGCAGCCAATGGTGAGAATGATTCACTTAATAACCCCAAGTGAGATAGCAAACATAATGGTGGAGCTTCACGTGCGAATCGCACGTACAGAGCTACCATGGTGGAAGGAACCGTGTTCACTCAGAAGTCCATGTTGTTAGATGTAGGGTGAATTAAGTGGAGGAAACCACCCATGAGAGCTCCTATCAAGCCACTTCAGATTATGAAGAGTTCTTGATAGTAGTAGGATGCTAAATACTAAGCATCTAAAAAAAGAACAACCCTAACCTCAGAGCAACACCCATACTAAGACAGTCATTTACCAAACGACTAAGAATAACCCACAAAGGAAGGAAGGCCGTGGACGAGATCGAGGGGATTAGAAAGAGGACCAAAAAGAGGACCTAAGGTAGTGACTACGCCTACAACTCGAAGGGAGACTCCAGTCTCCCTCTAGGAAGTAAGTAAAGGACGTGGCGCGATGGGTACTAAAACAAATCTCAACCTCACCCTTCATAGGGAGGTGGACAGGATGGAGTCTCCTCGAACCTCATTGATTTTGAAGGCTTATAAGCTAAACTTTGCTTTGCAGATCGTATGCTTGGGTTGGACACTTGCGCTAGCAGATCAGAATCTATTGGCCTAATCCCTTATAAAAATAAAAGTAAAAGAGACTACAGATAGTACTAGTAGAACACTCCACACCATCATTAGTGGAATGAAAACAATTTTTTGGGGTAATTGAATAACAACATTACGACTAACTTGATGTGTGTGACAAAATATATTATGAGTATAAAAGTCAAACCCATGACTCAAATATAAAAAGAGGAGATTTCACACAATCAAGTACGCATAACTTAATTCATAGAGCAAAAATTCTCTCCATTTCTATTTCTTCACTTTCAAGCTTATATTAACTTCATCATTGGAGGGTCCTTCGGTCTAGTCAGTAGTGGAGCATCTCTAACTTCATGTTAGTACAGGAAGAGGTGTACACAACTTACCAAGGCTGTTAAAAGAAAAATCGATATTGTACTGTGGAAAACTATGAAAACAGAAGCTGAAAGAAAGAATTGAAAATTAAATCTTACGAACATACCTAAAAAAGCAGATTGAGGCTAGCATTGAATAATATTTTCATAACACAAATTTGTTTCCCACAAAGATATTAATGGGCTTCGTGGACGTTTATCTATCAGGATATAATGATCAAACACTCGAATAAAAAGCACTACAATCTTCGAGTATAGCAAACTGACTTAGTGTTTTGTACTCTCAAACTCTTGAAATTGCATACGGAATGAATGTAGAATGCAAAATAAAATTTTTTGATGATCAAAATGGTGCAGAATGACATAACATTTATAGCCTTGCATGTGACTATTCAGAACAAGTTCAAATCGATTTAATTCAAACTAAACAAGACTGTTGGGTTAACGACAAGTAACTGAATTTTAAATTCGAATTTTAAAAATTTTATTTAAATAAAAATTTTAAATAAGTTTTTCCAAAAAATATAAGCTAATTGGATCCCAAGCCCAAGCTCAAACCCAAGTCCATGTCCAAGCCCAAGTCCAAGCCCAACCCGACACGGCACGACTGACCGGTCGACGGCGGCACACACGCGCGTGGTTGGGTCAAACCCACCCTTCAGTAGGTTCTCCCTCGTCCACAAAATTGGGTACCTCTAAGGGACCCTCCCCTTAGCCTAAGGCTAGTTTATATATATCCACAAAGCTCCTATTAAACTTCTAATGTGGGATAGAAGATTTTTACTTTCATTAAAACCCATTATACCCATGTTCAAATAGTGACTTTGAACATTAACTTCTTATTCACTTCTTGTTGAATTTTAGTAAATAAATATACATCGTTTATTTGTTCACGGAGACGAACACGTATCAACCAAGACCCAACTCAAAAGTCGTATGGGTCTTACGATTATTTTAGCACGAATATTGTCAAAAATTGAGAAACCAAAATTTGTTTTTAATAACCCCCCACATGAATGAGAAATAGTTATAAAACAATGCAAATGAAAATGCAAACACACAAAAGAAAGTACAAGCAAAAATCTCCTGTATAGAGATAGGTAGCTTGTGGCTTCTTCTCTTGTGAAAATTTATCGAATTTACTAACTAATCAATGAACATGATGTCGTGAACTATTCAGTCATTTGTATAAATTTAGACAAAAGAAAATCACAGGGGATCTTTCCAAATACTGTATGATTCTCATAGTTGTATTCATTTTGGCCATGAACATACCTAGTTTTTATGAGTGCTCTAGGAAAATCTAGCCTTATTATTATCATAGAACTGGCCTAGTTTACACTCACATAGGTGATTTCTTATTAAGAATATCCTACAATACTCTAATTGAATTTTCAAAATATAAGAATCATTAAAAGCTTAGCTTACTCTAAATTTGCTGCAAGTATCACAGTATCATATTAGAAATAGGTAAGAGAGATTACTTTATGCTAGTTCTAGGTAATCCAAGAAGGGAGGTGAATTGAATTTTAAAAAATAAATAACAATTTTAAAATTTTTTTCGAAAATCTTTTAATAAAACAGACAAATATAGCAATTTAATCAAAGATTAAAGTAATGCAAATATTAAAAAGGTTAAGGATAGAGAGATTGAACCAGACACCAAAGATTTATAGGGGTTTGATTTCTTCTAAACCTACGTCCACTTCTCAAGTTCTCCTTTGAGTATTTTCACTATCTAAAATGTTTCACGGGTGCATTCTAAGTATTTACAACTTCATAATTTCGCTTGAGTGAACCGAATGTTTACGGACACATTCACAAGCCTAAAACAGTTTCAAGAAAATCCTATGAAAACAGGGCCCTATTTTCTTCTAATCTCTCTTGAACTCTTCTTTAATGAGATTTACTCACTCACTTAAAGAATAAAGAGTGACTCACCCTTGATTATAATAAATAAAATGTATAAATGAGAAGCACTCACTCTCTTTACAGAAATAATTTACAATAAATGAGAAGGTAAAGAGAGATGAGGAACAAGAGCTGAAAATTTAGCAATAAATGAGGACTTGAGAATTCTGAGTTTAATTCAAGCAATAGAACAGTAAATATATGTCTTCGGTTAGAGTAAATGCTAAAAAGTTACTCCTTATATAAGTTCTTGTGCATTCATGACAATTGGAGGTAGGTGTGAGCAATAAATGCCAAAAATTCAACCGTTAAGGTCTGTCGTGAATTTGAATTTATGTCGCCGTTGTGACATAAGGACTTTTGGTGTTGACACAAATTGTCTGGGAAGAATCCTTTAAGTGGTTAGGTTGACACAAATTTGCTGAGAGGTCGACACAATTTATGTACTCTACCTTACCAACATCATGGTGTCGACACATTTAAATCTAGTGTCGCCATGTTTGAAACTTCAGCATTTGGAGGAGGCACTTTTCGACTCATGTCTTCTTTGGTGTCGACACTAAATTCTATAGGAAGTCTCGGTATATTTGTGTCGACACTTGAGGCTCTGGTGTTGACACCAAAAATTCTTCAGGCAACCTTATAAATTTTGTGTCGAATTATCTTTAATTGGTGTCGACACCTCAAATGCTGCAGGAGAGCTCGGTTCTTTTGTCTCGACGCGATTTTCATTTGTGTCGACCCAAAATTCTGGATACCTTAAATGAGAAACACTTTTGTGTCAACACAAAACTTATTTGTGTCGACTCATTTTAAGTACTGAGAGTTATGGCTCTTTTGTGTTGGCACAAAACTTATTTGTGTCGACACTAACTTTGATGCCTAAAAGGATGATTTCATGAAACTGTTAGGGTGTCAAAATATTTGTTCAAATGGGTTGACACACTTGATATGCTTCTAAGTATTCTTTAGCTTAAAAGTGTTTGACTTATTTTTCAATTGAGTTTAATATAAAATATTCTCATGCAAGAATACATAAGTGTTTTAATCCTTTTGAGAGATAAGTCATTTTTTTGTGGCTAAAGTGTCAAATCATTTGTTTATAATGTGTTAACACATTCATTTTGAAAATATAAAGATATTATCCTTTTAAAGTCATTTATTCTTAGACAATAAATTATGAAAATCATCAAAATCAAAATAAAAAACCATTGGGCTAACACCTTTGCTGTGATCCTCATGAGTCATTTACAACTTAGTTATCTATTTGAATCTAGATCTTGGGATCTCAAGTCGGATAGGTTGGGTGTTTGTTATGAAGACTCTTAAGTTATAGTCATTAAACTCATTTCCCTCGATGATTGATTAACTTGCTCTCTAGTTAAACCTTTGGTTAGCGAATCCGCTACGTTATCCTTTTACTTTATATAGTCTATTGTGATAACTCCTTTAGAGAGTAGTTGTTTCATGATATTGTGTCTTTGACAAAAATATTGAGATTTATCATTATACATATTACTTTGTGCCATGCCAAGTCGATTGGCTGTCGCAATATATATAAATTGCAGGCATAGGTTTGACCACATTGAAATGTCCTCTAGGAATTGGTGAAGGCATTCTGCTTCTTTTCTTGTTTTATCTAAAGCAATAAAGTTAGCTTTCATTGTGGACCTAGTGATACACATTTATTTAGAAGATTTTCAAGACACAGTTGCACCACCCAGAGTAGAGATATATCATTTTTCTGTCTTTTCGAAATAGACACATTTGTCACATTCATTTATTCTGAATCCATTTGGCATCATTACATTGTCAAATTTCTTATGCCATTGCTTTGGTGCTTACTTAAGACCATACAAAGATCTAATAAGTTTGCACACTTTCTTTTCTTGTCCTGAAACTATGAACCGTTCTGGTTGTTCCATATATATTTTCTCATTTAATTATCTATTTAAAAATATTGTCTTAACATCAATTTGATCTATCTCAAGATTGTACAAGGCTGCAATAGTAATTAACATTCGAATTGATGCTATTCTTATAATAGGAGAATATGTATCAAAATAGTTTATACTTTCATTTTGCTTGTATCATTTGATAACAAATTTTACTTTGTATTTATCTATTGAATCATCTATTTTCATCTTTTTCTTAAATATTCATTTATACCCCTATGTTTATTACCTAGTGAAAGATCCACCAACTTCCAAATATGATTTTGCATAATTGATTCAATTTCACTATTAACAGTTTTCTTCCAATATGGTGCTTCAAGTGTGGACATTGCTTCTTGAAAGATTTGGGGCTCATTTTCTAACAAATAGATTAGAAAATTCGAATTCAATGATTTTGAAGTTATGACCCTATTACTACATTTGAGTTCATCTTCATTTCCTTCTTTGTCTTGATTATTGCTTGTTACAGTGTCGTAAGTCCTTTTAAGAGGACTCGATTCTTATATAGAATTACACGAAAAAATATATTTAAAGAAACATGCGTTTCTAGATTCAATAATAGTATTCTTATACATATCTTAAATTTTCGACTTATGTATCAGAAATCGATATGTACTACTATTATTTGCATGACCAATGAATATATAGTCAACAATTTTTTATCTTATTTTTGTTCTTTTAGGAACATAAACTGTATCTTAGCCAAACAACCCCACAATTTTATGAATTTGTAAAATTTTTTACGACCCTTCCACAATTTGTATGACGATTTATTTATTTATTTGTGGGCAACTTGTTAAGAATATAATTTGCGAAAAACAACACTTCTCCCTACAAGCCACTACAAGAAAATACACTTTTCCTGACCAAAATATTTGTTGGCAAATGTCCAAAATGGTCTGCAAAGGATTTTTGCAACCATAGTTTTTGGTCGCTAATTTGGTCGCCCAAAAATTGACAGCGAAGATCTTTGCCGTCCAAACAGCTTGGTCGCCGAAGAGTAACTTTTGCCAACTAGCATTTTAGTCGCCAATGTGTGTTTTTGCTGACAAAAAAGATTAGTCGCTAAAAAATGTTTGGTTGGGAAAGGTTGGCGATCGCGACCTCGGCAAAAGTGTTTCAAAAAATTTAAATGCTTTTACCGACCAAACGTTTAGTCGCCTAAAGATATTTCTGGCGACCAAATGTTTGTCGGAAACCTTCATTTTTGCTGACCAAATGATTGTGGGGAACATGTTCAAATCGGTTAAGTTCAAACTGAACAAGACTATTGGGTTAACAGCAAGTAATCGAATTAAAATTTAAAATTTAAAATTTTTATTTAAATAAAAAACTTGAATAAAATTTTTCCAAAAATAGAAACTACTTAGATCTCAAGCCAAAACCCAAGCCCAAGCCGACACAGCATGGCCAGTCGGACGGGCGGCGACGCATGTGTGGTTTGGGTTGTACCTACCTTTGGATAAGTTTTCTCCGTCTACAAAAATAAGTACCTTCAAGGGACCTTTCCCTTAATTCAAGACTAGCTTATATATGCCCACAAAATTTCTTTTGAACTTTCAATGTGGAATAAAAGATTTTTACTTCTATAAAACTCATTGAACCAATGTTCAAGTAGTGACTTTGAACATTAATTTTTTATTCATCTATTGTCGGATTTTAGCAAATAAATATAAAAATTCATTTTCTCGAAGAGAAGAATTCACAGCAACTCGGACTGAACGCAAAAAACGTATGGGTTTCTTATTTATTTTGCCACGAAGATTGCCAAAATTTAGGAAAGTAAAATATGTTTTTTAACACAAGGAACTGCGAACGAGAACGGAATCGCGGATCTCAATCTGAACCCTCTATGATAAATAATTATACAAATAGATAGATAAATAAATAGATAAATATTCCCTTTGATTTAGGTGAGATTTCTCCCACTCATTTTAAGACGATCTTTGAAAGTATCACACACAACTCACTGAAAATCAAGCTTGAGATTATACCACCACTTACCTACATATATAATTGTCTTATTCAAGTTCAGAAATGATATATTACTGTTGAATGGACTTGCCAGCCCCCACTTATCCAGTGTTTAGTCCTGATTTTTAGGAAGATTGCATCAAAAAAATTGATATTTATAACCCTAATAATCTCTTTCAAGATGTGCCATCTCTTGGCTGCACCCATCTAAGAGCAAAAGCTCCTCAATTAAGACTTTGTTTGGTTACCGATATTAAGTCGATTTTAAGCCGACTTTTTAGCTTTTAATTTAAAATTCAAAAAGTTAAAAAGTCAAAAAGTTTCGTTTTCTAACTCCCGCCTTTTAACCTATTTGTTTTAGGTTTTTTGGTTTTTCTCATAACAATTTTTAATTTTACCTTTTTACATATAAAATTAAATAAATTCTAACTAAATAATTATATCCCAGCTCATTTAAGTTGAAGGGTAACAATAGAATTTTATATTGAGCTTATTTGATTTTTTTGGTGACTTAAAAGTCACTATTTTTTCAACCAAATAAAGTTTTTAACTTAAAGTAGCTTAAAACTAAAAAATCGACTTAAAGCCAGGTTGCCAAATGAAAACTAATTAACTCAGAAAAATTATAATATATTCTCAAAATATCACATGCAGTACTAATATTATATACGTAATACTCTCGATAAAAAAAAATAATACACACTAATAAGTCATACTTTGTCTCTACCTGACTGACTCACAAAAAGTGGGCCAAAATTATTCCAAACTTGAGTTTTTTCTTTTACCGCATAAATCGGAGTATGTAAGCAATTTCATATGAAATTCAAAAAATAGCCATTAATTAGCTCCAATTTCATCATGCATGATTCAATCTACCAAACTAATAGAATTAGTTGATTTTAATTTGTCTGTATTGATTTGTAGATTTTTTTACCTACGGTACATTAAACAAAAGATAATGAAAGAACATTAAGGTTCTGTTTGGGATAACTTTTTTCATAACTTTTTTTTTTGTAGTTTTTTTTGTCTTTTCTGAACTTTTTTATTATTTTTGTCAAGATTTTTATTTTTTCGATTCGTAAATAATAAAACGAATCTAAATGTATAGTCGTTTTTGCTAGAGTTAAAAAAAGTTTACTAAAAACGAAAAAAAGCTTTCTTTAGAAAAAAAATTCTTAAAGGCTTTTGTTTTTTTATCTTATATGTTTTGGTCTTTTTTTATTTTTCTGATTTTTTTTGTAACAAGAGAAATCTAACAAGTATCTATCTTCATTTGAACTAATGTTTAAAAAAAATCACTAAAAAAGAAAAAAATATATTTAAACAAAAAGCCTTAAGAAAACTATCCCAAACAGAGTCTAATTAAGCCAGAAGGGGCACGTAAAACCTTTAAAGCCCTTATTCCTTTTATTTTTGCATAAACAAAAATTTTTGCAATTTTCTCCCTTCAAGTTTTACTTTTCCAAAAAGAGAAATCCGTTTACTCATACTCTTTTCTCTTGTTTTTCTTCAATCACTGCCTACCAAAGTTTTACTGATTGTTTATTATAACTAAACTTATATTGAAAATTAAATATTAAAAATAAAATACCAAAATACCAAAATTGAATAAAATTTTTTCTTTTCTCTTGTTTTTTTCTATTTGATCATGACATTTTATTTTATTGTTGCATAATAAAAAAATGTTATTCGATCTTATTTAAAATAAAAAAATTTACCCTTTTTAAAAAATTAATTTCTTGACTCTACCACTGGCATTGCATTTTTCTAGCTAGACACTCCTATTAATGGGTGCTGTGGTCAGTCCCCACCATGTCCCAACTTCAACCAACATCTAGAATAATTTTATGGTGGTGAAGATTCCCATATATGGTGTTTGTGGGTCTCCCTTATCAAACAAGATCAATTATGGTTAATTATAAATTAATTAGTAATATTCTATTAATTGATGTAATATATGTCTCCCCCATCGCAAGATCGAACCGATCAATTTGTGGAAAGGCATGTGGAATTATTTTAATTCCATGCCGATTAACCCTAATGCGACTTTTTTGAAGTACTATAAGAATTTTATGAAATATTTAAAAGCAAAATCTCAAGAATTTGAATTCAATAGGTTTGAGTCAAACACATTTTTAGGATCAATGTTATGGAAATTTCTATGTTTGGATCTTGAATTACAAAAAAAAAAAAAAAGAGAAAAAACTAAATAGTGGATTTTTTTTAAGAAGAAAATTGTTTTCCACCCAAAGCAAAATGATTATGCATAATTAACTTTCATTTTCCTTTCAATTATTTTCATTTATCATATCCAAGGTCAAAGGATAGTTAGAGGGGGGGAAAGGGAAAGAAACAAAAAAAAAACCTTCATTAATTTGGTATGTCTCAAGTGGAAAGAATTATGAATTCATGATGGTAAGAGATCTATTTAATTTTGTTCTCTTTGTCTTCTTTTCCAAACATTTGCTTTAGTAAGTAACAAAGAATTGAACCCCAAACATATACTTGAAGAACATGTACCTTCAGCACCTTTTAACAAATTAGGTCTGGTTTGAAATAATATTTTTTTTGATTTATTTTATGTTGTTTGTTTCTGTTTTATTCTTTTTATTATTATTATTATTTTTTTGATCAATTTTTTTACTTTTTTGATTTTTTTTATCGAGACGAAAGAAAAGTAAACAAATTGACCTAAAGATTAAAAAAATCCAGAAAAAATAAAAATAAGGTAATAAACCAAAAGACAATTTCTTATTTTCATATTTATTTATCTTTTTATTTTTGGTCAAAGTATTTTACTTTTTTTTTTTGGTTTTGCGCATGGAGATGAGTACTGAAATTTTTTAGAAATTTAACCAGATCAATATTAAACAAATTTAAAAAGGCAAATTATGAAAATTCAACTCGGGGGGGTTGGTTCGACAGAAAAAGCTTAGGGTTTCAACCCCCAGTTATTAGGATGAGCCTTCTAAATTTGTACAAACTGTACCAAATATTAGAAATGCAAGTTCAACTCCCTGCCAGAGTTGCATAATTTCCTAAGCAATAATGTCAAAAAAATTCATTCGTTTACCATTTTTCCTATTTTCTTCACTTTTGTACTTTACAACAAGAACAATTTTGAACTAATTAATGGACCACTATAATCATTTGTCAGATCAGAAATTTTTTTGACTATATCTTTGTGATTTATAATAGGACCACTTCAAAACCTCACAAACTAAGATCATTGTAAATCTGCAGAGAGAGTCACTTCCTTTTCCTAGCTATAGATAAAGAGGTGTTTGGATCTGTCAAAAAAAAAGAAAGAAAGAAAGAAAGAAAGAAAGAAAGAAAGAAAAAGGATTCTTGTATTCTTGTATGATCATGACTCCACCAAGCTAAAAGATAGAAAAGAGTAAGTTTATCTTTAGCCTTTGGGCATGTACCATGAATATGTGGCTGGCAAGGCTTTAGATCATGTGCTTATAATTTTTTGAAAAATGTTAACTAGTGCTCAATAAAAACTGATTAATAAGCAAACAATGCATTAATATTAAACAAAATGTATTGATATTAAAAAATTATTTCTATTTTCTTATTAACTAGTACCCAATTAACCGGATCGTTATCTTATATATATATATATATATATATATATATATATATGGATCTAGGTCTTCTTTATTTTTTAAATAAATAGAGATATTTTAATTCAAATTTTAAGGTAATCTATTTTGATTATATGAATTGCTTATATTGTAGAACTTACTAAGAAGATTATACTATATACACAAAAATTAAGTTAATCGAGCATCTATATAACTACACAGTCGGAACACATTTATCTTTTTAAAAAATGATCTAAAAGCATGATTTTGAGATTATACTATACATTTTTTTTAAAATTAACGTGATCCAACCATGCATCTACTTGTCGATCCATCTATGATTCTTTTAATTTAATTAGTTTTTATATATATATTATAGATTGATATATAGGTAGGTTAGAAAGAAACAACTAGAATGGGGTTAGGGGATGGTGACTGAACAAGAGCACAACTAGGGTTAGAGTCTTAGAAATGTTTCCTTCTCTATTGGAATGTGACCTGCCTCTAAGTCACCACCATGGCCTAAAAAGCTTAGAATGGTGATGTTGATAACTGCTAATGATTGATCTCTATGAGTCCTGCAGTGTGGAATTTCTGATGCATTTTTTCTTTCTAATTAATTTGCTTAATTAGTTATTTTATATATAGCAATACCGTACAATCTCGATTATAAAAAACGGCAATGGTGCAAAAAAGATCAATATTTTGTTGAAAAAGTCAAGAGATGGTGTATTTTTACGCCGCATAAATTGATGCATACTAACAATTATGGTGGGTTTCATAGCAAGTGCTGGTGCAGGACCCACCTCATGCAATATAAAATACATTGTCCATAGCTGGGTCCCACCTCATGCAATATAAAATACATTGTCCATAGCTGGGTTGTAATTTGTTCGGAGTGATTTGCACACTTTATTTTTGTCTAAACATACACTAATCCTTGTATTTATTAAGTGAAGTTACTAAAATATCCTACACTATGATACACCTTACCTAAATATTGACACACTTTTACATATAGTGAAGGGTATTTTTATAAGTTCATGTAATATATAGAGACAAAAGGATAAGTTTGTGTTTGAACAAATTGTGAAGTCTGAAAATTAGTTCTCTGTTTTACTGTGGATGATTTTATGGAGCCGGATATACCAAACAATGGCCATTGGATTTTCTAAATTTTATTTACTTGTTTTTGTCTTTAATTAGTGAGTATTTTTTATTATTTGATCAAAAAAAAATTTCATTTTCAATTTTTTTTATCAAAATGAACTGAATAACAAATTGTGACTTCCATAAATAATCACTAGCATAAACCCGTGCTACGCGGACCTTAATTATAAGAACAATTAAATATTATTTTAAGACTTCTTTAATTGGAACATGAAAATATGACTAATTAACTTTTATTTGACCTTGTAAAATTATTGAATCTTGATTCTTGCCTATAAAACTCTTAAAAACATTGGTGCATTTAATCAATTTTGTCATAAAAATTGTCGTACCATTTGTAACCTAGTCATGATATTATACAATATATATAATGCACATAAAAACATAATATTAATAAAAAAAAACCTTAATTTTATATATTTTGAAATAACTACAATTTAAGAGAAGTTAGTAGTAGTGCTACAAATATATAATACCATATTTAGAATGTAAACATTAACATTTTAGTTAGTTTTCTCACACAAATATGCATATTTGAGACTAGATTTAAGGAAATCAAATTTTGTTATTTATTAAAGATTCAATGCAATACTCTCTCTCTCTCTCTCTCTCTCTCTCTCTCTAGTGTGGTTGCTTTAGAAACATCCTTTTGAAATACATTCACAAATCGCACACATAAGTTCTGTCTCTACTTTGTTGATGTTCCTGTTGTCATAACCAACATGGCCAAAGAAGTAATCAACCTTTGCAAGAAGATTAGCCTAACAGATGAAGAGCAAGATAAGATGTTAGTGGGTGTCGAATCAATTCAAACACCAAATGAGATTTTGAAGTTTTGTATGATTGGTAGAGTCTTGACAACTAAGTATTTCAACAAAGAAGCCTTCAAATTTATCATGATCTCAGCATGGAAGCTAGCTAGAAGGGTTACTATCAAGGAAGTGGGAAACAACTTGTTTGTTTTCCACTCTAAACACCATGCTGACTTAAAAAAAGTTCTCCTGCTGGGCCTATGGAATTTTAACAAAGCTCTGGTTATTTTAGACAAATTCGATGGTGTTTCAAAGCCTTCCAACATTAAGTTACTGTTTTCTTCTTTTTAGGTTTATGTTTATGACCTCTCTCTAATCAGCATGATAAGGGAAGTGGCTACGTTAATTGTGAATAAAATCGGGTCTTTCGAAGATGGGGACATAGAAGAAGGAAGATCATGTTGGGGCAAGTTCCTACGAATAAAAGTTTGGATGGATGTTTCTAAGCCTTTGAGGAGAAGCATCAATTTTCCAATGATGGGCACACTGTGGATTTCATTCACCTATGAAAGGCTTCCTGATTTTTTGTTTTTGGTGTGGATGTCTCGGCCATGTGTTCAAAGCTTGCAGCGAATAGGTCGAAGCCGAATGCAATAGACACGTTGAATCTTTTCAGTATGGCGTATGGTTGTGTATGTCGAAGGAAAATGGAGGTTTTCGAAACAATAAAGGACAGGAAAAGGATACAGATGTCCTAAGGGAGTGCAATTCAGGGTCATCCTCCTCAGTTGCTTTGAACCTAATTGAGGGGTTACTTGGCCTCCACCAGTAACCGAATTACGACCATTCGCCGGTCAAATCAACAGTGGGCTCCTTTTTTTTTTGATTGTGAAACAAACACTTGGAAAATCAAATACAATCTTTGGCAGCTAAATCTCTAATGTGAACTGGAATCATTGAGGTCCAAATTTTTCCTCCACCTGCAGATAGAGCTATTATTGAGAGAGCATGAGTGACACTGTTGCCCATTCGCTTAATATGGGAGTATTCAAATTTGGGTATGAAGCGAATCAGCTCGCGACCTTCGTCAATAAGATTGTCAATGTTGGAAATGTCTTCCTCCTTTGACTTAAGTGCATTAATCACCAAAAGAGAGTCTCCTTCAAGGTGGAAAAACTGTATCCCTCTATCCACCACAAATTGTAATGCAAAGATAGTCCCCTCCGCTTTCGCGCGATCTGCATCTAAAGAGTTCTCGAGTTTCATTATCCCCGAGGCGAGAGGAGTACCGTGTTCATCTCTGGCTATAAACCCCAGGCCAGTTGTACCATCTTTGCATCGTGCCCCTGCCCCATCAAAGTTAATCTTGACGAAATCCCTTGGTGGTCTAGCCCACTTCACTAAGTCGGGGGTCGATTAGGGACGCACCATTCTAGTGGATACTGCTATGCTGAACTTAGCCAAAATGTTCCCCGCTGTGTAGATTATATCCCCCATCACTTCTGGCTTCTCTGTCGTGATACCTAACAACTTAGAGTTTCGTGCAAGCCAAAGACGCCAGCTCATCAAACGTGCCTATCAGAATTATTATGCACTAATTCTGCCCAAGATCAAAAATCCCCTCTTCCTCTTAAATGGTACCAATTCCCCAATATGGATACATGGCTCCACACCTAATCAACAAATGAACAATCTCGCAGGCAATGAATTATTATCTCAATCTGCTGGCCACACCAGACACGCGAGGGGTCTTGGATAATCTTTTTCTAAAAAGGTGCAATCTCATCGGAAGAATGTTCATACAAACTCGCCACATAAACATTTTCAATTTTTTCAGAATTTTAGCCGACTAGATCCCTTTCCAAAAACCTGTCACCGCTGAGGGATCTGAGCTCTCAATATGTTCATTCCCTGCTTCAGCCGTAATGTAATAACCCGATCGGACGGTATATTTCCCATGCTTCGTATAGTGCCAAACAAGTTTGTCCCACCTACTAGGGCAAATGAAAAGAGCACTAATGATATCGCTCTCGAAAGGGATGAATAGTTGTCTCAGCAAATCCCTATTCCACCCCCCCGTGTTGCCTTGAAAAAGATCCACCACTTTGAGGTTAGGCTCATTGAGGCTCATAGGACTAATCACCTTGAAATTGGGTCCCCGAGGAATCCACTTGTCTCTCCAAACATGAATCTGCACCCCATTGCCTACTCTCCATCTGATTCCCTGTCTCAGAATCTCCTTCCCCTCTATGATACTTCTCCATGTATAAGACGAGTTAGGCCCAGCTTCATTGCCATTATGCCCTCCTTACCCGTTCTTTTGGTCTTCAAGTGGTGGAATAGTTCAAAGGCAATTAGAATATTTTCAGTGATGACTCTCCTTGAGATAAAAGCACTATGGGCTTCGTGGATTACATGTGGAAGAGACAACTTCAATCTATTTGCTATAGTTTTGGCAGCAATCTTATAGATAACATTGCATAACGAAATGGGTCTGAAGTCACTTGCTTTTAGTGGGCATTTAACTTTTGGGATTAACACAATGAAAGTATCATTTATAAGCTCAACAGAAACATCTGAATTAAGAAAGTCAAGAACTGCTTTTATCGCTTCATCACCCACAATATGCCAATACCTTTGGTAGAAAGCAGTTGGTTTGTCATTCGGCCGGGGAACTTTTGTCGGTTCCATATAATCAAGAGCCCTTTTCACTTCTGTCGCATCATAGTTTCTTGAAAGATAGCTGTTCATCTCTGCTGACATTTTCTTTTGAATCAACTCTGTCCACTGATCCCAAGCGATGGGGTTGGAGGATCTAAAAATATCGATAAAATAATCTCTCAGAATACCATTCACAATCCCGTGGATGGTGGAAGTTTTTTTGGAAGGTATCAAGTCAACGGAGGGGAGACCCACAACAGCAGTGCCATTTCCTTCCGTGATTCGGGTGCAGCCATCTTTGCATGCAATTCGGCACAAATCAGATGCCAATTCCAACCAGACTCCTCCGTAATCTCTAGCATTGAAGGGCGAATTGAAGGAAAGTGGGAATTCAGCGCTAATTTCCAACTAGACTCCTCTGCAATCACCGATCAATGCGATGCATACTGGGGTGATGAAAATTTCTGCGGAATAGCTGCATCAACCAATTCACACCAGAAAGTGTGACCTGAGGATTATTACTCAAGCACCAGAAATTGAAGGGTATTACAGTAAGGCAGAAGAGCATCATTTTGGAAGAGAATATTATCTAGCACAAACCAAGGAAAGAGATAAGCTGAGGATTTCAAGCCCATGTAATTTTGGGGCACCTCTGCAAATGGAAGCAACTACTGATTCGGTAATGCTGGATGTTGGATCGGCATGAAGTAATTACACCAAGATGGAAAGAGAGGCTACTTAGGCAATTTCAAAATTCACTCACACGTGTTCAATGCAATTAGAGGGAGCTACGATTGAGCCAGAATTATCTGCTAATTCGGGGGGTGAGAGTTAGAGCATATCTCTACGAAAAAGGAAATCGTGGGCTAGGAGAGCTATTAAGCCACCAATAACGATCCTCCAAAATCTATTAAAGCTAAATGATCTCTAGAGGAGGGACACAATGCTAAACCACCAATACTTTCAAAGAAGGCAAAGATTCTCAGCACCATCTCACCAGCAGATGACAGCGCGGCGACCCATGACTCACACACCTATTTTTCAATGGCAGAGGCTGCTAAGTAGCTCTGCCGATTATCGTGAGTCTTTTAAGCTGGAACATTCAAGGGCATGGGAACCCTAGTTCTGTTCGTGCACTTCACAATCTTGTGAAGTCTCAAGTTCTCGATATGGTCTTTCTTATCGAAACAAAATTAGAGGAGGTTGAGGCGGATCAACTGGATTTCAAACATGGTTTTCATGTTAACAGGAGGGGCCTGGGAGGGGGATTTTCCCTTCTCTGGTAAGAAACTCTGGAAGTTTTTATTAAATCTTTCTCGTCATATCACATTGATTGCTTAGTTTGCAAATTGGATGGTACCTCTCAAAGGCACGTTACTTGATTCTATGGACACCCGGACGCAAAGGAGCGGGCTCATTCATGGACTCTTCTTCGAAGGTTAGCATGGCTCTCATCTCTCCCTTAGCTGATTATCGGAGATTTCAACGAGGTGATGTATATTGACGATAAAGAAGGCATAATTCTCAAATTCAAGAACCAAATGGAAGATTTTCGCAATGTCATCAATGATTATTTCTTTAGAGATGTGAGGTTCAACGACCCTATGTTCACATGGTGCAATTGAAGACCAGGGCAAAAGTACGTACGAGAATGACTTGATAGAGCCTTCAGCACGAGGGATTGGAGTAACTTATTCCCAAACTATGGGCTTATTCATCTCACTTCCTTGGTATCAGACCACCATTCGATCATCCTCAAGCCAAAACAGAGAAATCTACTTTGTCAAATAAGGTAAACTAGGTTTCACTTTGAAGTGATGTGGACAACCGACCAAGCGAACAGAACCATTATCCGACAACCCTGGACTAGGACCTTTGATGGTGATCCAGTCATCAATGTTTGCAACCAGATAGAAAGTACTTCAAAGGCTCTCATGAGGTGGGGAAAAGTCATCTTTGGCTCCATGGCGAGGTAAATCAGACAAAAGGAAGCAGAGTTGAGCACTTTACAAGAGAGTCCCCAATTGTCAGATATGGTGCAGAATGTACAAACGCTGGAAAAAGATATAAAAGATCTTCTTGAGAAGGAGAAAATCTATTAGAGGCAAAGATCCTAAGCAGTTTGGCTTGCTCAGGGCGATAAAAATACAAAGTTCTTCCACTCAAAGGCAAGCCAAAGGTGAAAGAGGAATCTCATCACTAGTATAGAAACTCCTGCAGGCGTTTGGGTCTCAAATCCAGATTCCATTAAGCAGACTTTCACTTACTATTTCCACCAGATCTTGTCCATAGTCCTAGCACTGAATCCAGAATCGATGATCTTTCACATCAACAGATGCATTTCTAATGACATGAATTTAGATCTTAATTGACCTTTTTCGGAGGTGGAAGTTCTTTTTGCACTAAACCAGATGCATCCGCAGAAAGCTCCAAGACCAGATGGAATGCCAGCCTTGTTCTACCAGCACTATTAGAACGTTGTCAATAAAAATGTTATTGCTTTATGTTTAAATTTTTTACATAAAGGTAGTTCGCTCGATTCGATCAATAGTACTCATATTGCTCTAATCCCAAAGGTGCAAGATCCCATGAAGGTTTCTAACTATAGACCGATTAGTTTATATAATGTAATCTACAAGGCGATTGAAAAAGCCCCTGTAAGTCGTCTCAAAATCATCTCCCCGACATAGTTGATCCAGCACAAAGTTCTTTTGTCCCCAGAAGGCTTGTCACCAATAATATCATGGTTGCCTTCAAAACACTATGCTCTATGAAGAAGCAACAAGGGTCGAATGGGAACCTGGCACTAAAGTTGGATATGAGCAAAGATTATGATAGGGTCAAATGGATCTTCATTGAACAGATGATGACAAAGATGGATTTAAGTTCTTCTTGGATTAGCAAAATTATGGCATGCCACACTTCAGTCTCTTTCTTTGTGCTCATCAATAGAGAACTGGTGGGGTGCATTAAACCGTCTCGATGCCTCCGACAAGAGGATCCTTTATCCCCTTATATGTTTTCCTTTGCACTGAAGGTTTGTTCAGTCTCCCAACCAGGGCATCAAATAATGGGATCCTGCATGGTATTAAGGCAGCACGCCACTGCCCCAGGATCTCTCATCTCTTCTATGCGGATGATAGCTTGCTCTTTACTAGAGCGACTGTGGATAATGCCCAACAAATCAAGGATATCCTGTCTTATGAGGAAGCTTCCTGCCAACATATCAATTTTGAGAAATCCTCGATTATTTTCAATCCCAATTTGTTAGAAGCCACGAAGGAGAGGATCACTCAAGTGCTACATATCTCAAGAGTTTAATACCACAAAAAGTATCTGGGGCTCCTAATGCTTTTTGGAAGAGATAGGAAGAGGGTATTCTATTCCATCAGGGAACATGTGTGGAAGAAGCTTCAAGAATGGAAGGAGAAATTCCTCTCTAAGGACAAAAAAGAAGTGTTAATAAAGGCAGACGCACAAGCCATCCCTACATATACAATGAGCTATTTCAAACTTATATAGGCCTTGATATGCGAACTCAACTCACTGGCCAGTCATTTTTTGTGGGGTTCTGAAGCAGAAAAGCGCAAGATCCACTAGGTGGCCTAGGACAAACTTTGCACATCCAAGAGAGATGGAGAACTGGGCTTTGATCTATTGAGGCCTTTAATTTGGCTATGCTAGCAAAACAGGGATGGTAAATCCTATAATTCTCCGCCTCGCTATTGGCTCGGGTTTTTAAAGCTAAATACTTCCCCAGCAAATCGTTCATGGAAGCACAATTGGGTTCTCGGCCCTCTTTTGTATGGAGAGGTATGCTTTAGGAAAGGAATATTCTTGAGAAGGGCACAATTTGGCGTATAGCTAAGGGCACAAATATCAAAGTCTACTTGGATAGATGGATCCCTCGACTGACGACTCTTACGTTTTTTTCACCCCTAACCTAGGGAGGTTAGGGATGGATACCACGATCAACGATCTAATAGACAATAATTTGAGATGGGATGAAGCAAAGATCAGGAAAAATTTCCTACATGAAAACACTGAGATGATATTAGCACTGCCACTAAGTCATAACTCTAGGGAAGATAAGCAAATATGGTTTCACTCAAAGGATGGAGTTTATTCAATGAAGATAGGCTACTCGGTAGCTAAGGAAATGGAAGAAAACGATGCTCGGGTGAGCTATAGAGTAGGCCCCAGCAAAATCTCCAAATCGAGTTGGTGGACAAAAATGTGGAACCTCCAAGTTCCTTGAAAAATTAGAATCTTGATTTGGCGTGCATGCTTTCGGGCTCTACCAACAGCCATGAGGTTGGCAAGCAGGAATCTACCAGTATAAATGACATGACGTCAGTGTGGAGATGCAAATGAAACTATTGAGCATGTGTTCATGAGTTATAAAAAGGCCAAGGAGGTTTGGAACAAGGCAAATTTGTATCACCTTCTAGATTTTTGAACAAGCAAGTTTCATGATTGGGTAAGGGAGATATTCCTTACACAAGATAGGAAAGTATGTGGATGGTTTGGGGTTGTTGATTTGGCGATCTGGAATGCAAGAAACTCTTTGGTTTTCACGAGTACTAGTGCAAAATCCAACCTAATGATCACTCGAACAAAAAACTTGTTATCTTAATATACTGAAGAAAATGCCAAAGTGTTCCATGGAAAGAATTTCCCATTTAGTACGACCACGCTAAACTCGATCCCACCTGACATTGAAATCTACAAGATAAATGTTGATGGCGCGTGCGATACAAAAACAAGAGAAGCAAGCTTTGGAGTTGTCATTAGAGACTGGGCAGGCAAATTTGTGGCTGATCTATCAAAGAGACTACCATGGTAGAGCACACCAGAGACCACTAAAGTTCATGCTATCCTTCATGGGATGAGACTCGCAAAGGATCTCTCCATATCTCGCTGTGTGGTGGAGAGTGATGCTCTCACAATTGTCAAAGTTGTAAGTAAGCCTATGCAAGGATACTCGGCTATTGGCAATATTATAGATGATTGTAAAGAGCTTCTAGTAGAATTCTCCTATGGGACATGCATTTTTATGAATCGAGAGAAGAATCGTCTTGCTCATGCATTTGCAAAAATGGCATTAAAAATAGAGTATAGGCGGTTATAAAAGGATTTATATCCTAAATGGGCTTTTCCAATTCTATATAGAGAAGCCACGGTCGTTTCATTGGATCAAGAAATATTATTCTTTCATAAAAAAATGCAATACTAGAGCTTATGCGCTTTTAGAATTTATGTAGTTGACTAGTCTAGCTCATGCTTTGAAAATATTTTTTTCCCCAAAAATTGACTTAAATTGGTAGGAAATATACACTTGATTTGGAAGTATTGAATTTAAATATTAGACTAACTTAATTAATTAGATAGCCATGATTAATTTAATTAGAAAATTAATTTAATTAAAAGGTAAATTTTGGATTAATCACCGAATTACTTTTTAAAAAGAATTTGAGAAAAAAATAAATTGAGAGTTCCTAGCACAAAGAAATTAAGATGTTTTACTATAATATAATAGATAAATCTATTTTTGAATTTACGATAATCAAATATTTTTTAAAGGCAAATCGGTGATATATTTCAAAAGAATAATATGCATAATTTAAGGTGTGCTTTGAAATGGAAATAAATTCATATAAATTATTGGGAATTTTAGTCAAACGTACAAAAATATAAATTTTAACGCGAAGGTCCATAAATAAAAATTTTAGCACGCAAGGTCCAACTGCGTAATTTCTCCAAAAAATATTCAACAAACAGATAAATTTATCTGTTTGATATTTATTTTTTTAATATACAAATAGATAAATTTACATATTTGCATATCAACACAGATAATGCAAATAGATAAATTTATATGTGTTCTTTATATGTGCTTTCAATAAGACAGATAAAATTATCTGTATTTTTTATACGTATTTATAATAAAAAATAGATAAATTTATCTGTGTGCTTTATACATGTTTTGAAAATGCACTGGTATAATTATATATGTTCTTTATATGCGCTTATAATAAGACAATTATCTGTTCAGTCATAACACTTTACGCGTACTTTCAATGAGACAGATAAATTTATCTGTATTTTTTATATATGTTTTAAAATGTACAAATAAATTTATCTGTGTTCTTTATACGTATACATACAATATGACATAAATTTATTTGTAATCTTTATATGTGCTTATAATAAGACAAATAAATTTATCTGTACATGGGGTATTTTTGTTCCAAAAAATCATACGCGTATCAATAGAGTACCTTGCGTGTTAAAACATTTATGAGGATAAATCTTATTCGTTAAGAAATATTATACTGGATGAAAAATAGTAAACGATCTATAAATTAGATTATTAACCAATTTCCTGTAAATTATATGCTTCATAATTCGAGATAGTCAAACATTTTTAAGGTAGTGTTCTGATTCTTATCAAAATAAATATCTTAACTTAAATTTAAGTATAGTTAATTTAAACCAATCACAAGATAACATGTGTAATTATTAAAGTTAAATAATTTTAAAAAATTATGAAAATTAGATTGAGACTTTTGAACTCCCAGAGATAATAACGTTTTGTTATAATATATATACATGATTTTTTCACCAAAAATCATGTCTGTATATTCTAATGCATTAAAAGTCGTTAGATATATCTCAAGATTTTAGTATTTTTTGATTTTTACATAATACAACGACTTTTAACACATTAAAATAGGCAAACATATAATTTTTAGATGAAGTATTCTACATCTTGCAATGATATATTCCCATAATACATAACAAGCCATTTAATATGAGTTATAATTATTTATTTATTAAAAATACCACGTAATATTGCCTATATGACATTTCAAAAGTATTTTATAATTTTCATTGAGGGGAAGAGAGAGAATATAGAACAAAAGGAGAAATGGGAGGGAGTAAGATGTGAAAGCATAGGTTCACCCCATTTAAACCTCTAATTTATTTTTTCAAATAGAATCTAATGTATAAATATAGAGGATAAAATAGAAATTTTTCAAAAAATCTTTGCCCTTTCAACCTTAAAACTGTTAGGAAACAAACGAACCACAAATGCACAAACAAAGAACATTCAAGCAATCACACGACACACAAATATACATAGTTCGACAAAAATACGTATGTCCATAGCTCATACTAGCTAGTGTTCTACTATATTTAGAACCAGAGAAAAATTATAGCTTATCATATGCAAGCTAGACTAACATCATATATTAGGTTTAAAAAAAATCTAGCATGGCGGTGCTTGAGCACTTACTAACGCCATAGTCTGGAAACCACAGACCGGTCTAGCGCTCAAGCACCACGCTATTGCTCGTCTCTAGAACGCTGGCGCTCGAGCTCATTGCTAGTGGTGGTCACTGTTTCTTTGCGCTCAAGCGCATATCAGGCTCTACATATTCCAACAAACTCCTAATTGGAGACTAATCTACTGCAAAGCCACCGATACTCCAAATCAAACAACAAACGGTATTGTGAGACTTCCTCCCATCTTCTAAGTACAAAGGCTAACATAAGTTGAACAGGTCTTCAGCTTCTCTCTAGTAACCACATTTGTAAATATATCTACATGATTGTCTTTTGTATGAATCTTTTCCATGGTGAACTGTCCATCGTCCAATAGTGAGTGAATAAAATGGTACTTAATATCAATGTGTTTGTTTCTTAAAGGAAAGATCGATTTTTTTGCAAGTTGGATAGTACTCTAACAATTTCTAAATAATCGAAAACTATCTTTCTCATTTCCCAACTCTGTAACCATACCATTTCCTTGCACGCTTCCATATGTGCAACATACTTTGCTTCTGTACTAGATATGGTTGCAATTTTTTGCAATTGAGAGACCCAATTGACTCCTACGCCACCCAAAGTGAACACATGGCTTATAATTTCCTGATGTTAATGTCTCATGCTAAATTTGAATCAACACATCCCTGCAAACGAGTGTCCAAACCATTATGGCACAAAGCCTTGTCTATAGTACTTGTAAGATACGTAATAATCCACTTCATAGCTTTTTGGAACTCCTTGCTTGGATTCGCCATGAATCTACTCACAATTCCCACTGTATGAGAAAAATATCCAGCCTTGTATCAGTCATAGCATACATCAAACTGCCTACAACTGATGCATAAGTCACCTTTGCCTGGTAACGACTCCACAAATTTTTGTCACTTGTGTCATTAGCAGCTTTTGTATATTGAATATCTCGTCTCTTAGTTCAGGACCTCAGTCCGTGAGAATCACTGAGTCGCCGACACTGTTGCTGTCACTGGGCACTGGCGAGTGGTGACGCGCCAACGCAACGCTGAAAATTGGAAAATAGGGAGAGAGAGAGAGAGAGAGAGAGAGAGAGAGATTTGAAAAATGGAAAGGCAAAATGTGATTTGGAATTTGGGTTTTGATAAATTCACACAATTTTGTACTTCACACTCTTTAAGTGCATTGAATAATTATAAATTATGCATTAAAAGTTATACTGGTATGGGCAAATAGTAATAAAGTGTGTGAATTTATAACTTCTTTAAAAAAATTAACTGAGTTTTTTTTTTTTACAGTGGTGCCATATAATTTTTTTAAAAAAATTATATATAGTATTTTTTTTTAAAATCCAAGGGGTTCATTTGACTCTACAGCCTAAGCTGTGGAGTCGCCACTGCCTTTGCCATATATCTCGCCTTCACTAACAGCTCCTTGCTATTTTGAGAGCTTGAAGTGGCTTGCCAAAGGCGTGCTAACTAGTTTAGCACATTTCATGTTGACCATATCCTTACTAATTCACATACAAAGGATTCTTTTTCATAGCACCCAGATTTTTCATAGCAAATTACTTGAAAAATTATCCATTAAGATTAGAAATCTTATCTATGCTTGACCCTGTAACAAGCATGTCATATGCATACAAGAGAAGTATGAGATAAATGGTAACAAGTTTCTTGATGTGACGACAGTGGTCTGCATGACATTTACTGAACCCTATATTGTTATAAAGTTGTCAAATCTTTTGTACCACTGTCTAAGAGCATGCTTTAACTCATACAAACTCTTCTTGAGCTTGCATGCCTAATTCACCATCCCATTCACAACATATCTTTGTGGCTACTGCATGTAAATTTCTTCTTCAAAACTACCATATAGGAAATCAAATTTGACATCTAATTGCTCTAAGTGTAGGTTTTTACTTTCTATAGTACTTAGAATAGACCAGATGTGGAAATTTCACAACATGAAAGAATATTTTAGTGTAATCAATATATCATTTCTACTAAAAACCCTTGACTATTAACCTTGCCTTATACTGCTTGCTTCCATCAGATTTTTCCTTTAGCCTATAAATCCATTGGTTGTGCAAAACTGACTTTTCATTAGACAACTGAACTAAATTCTAAGTTTGGTTGGACGAGAGAGAATCCATCTCATCATCCATTGCGTGCTCTCATCCTTCCTAGCCTCCACTTCTAATGCTTCTTCAATATACTTTGGTTCACCACTGTCTGTTGTTAACAAATAGTTTTAAAAGACGGTGAATAACGCACCATAAGCTTACTAACTCTAGTAAATCTCTTAAAAAGAGGAATCTGTGGATCTACCTGAAGAGTATATTATAGTTGATATCCTAAAGCTTCAGAATATTTTCATTAGAGATCCCATCAAACTCAACGAAGTCTAAATTTTCTATAGCTGCCTTTTGCTAACATTATCTATCTTTGTACAAAGTAGACTCATTAAACTCTACATCTATACTCCTTAGTGTTTTTCGTTTTTTAAACTCCCACAGACTATAGCCATAACTATCATTTCCATAGCTAATTAGAAAAAATTGTGAGACTTAGGATTAAGTTTACCCCTATTCTCAAGCTCAATTTGTATATAGGCAGTGCAATCGAAAAAACTTAAATGTGAAATATTTACATCATTTCCAGTTCAAGTTTCTTATGGCAATCCATCATTCAAAGTAACTGAAGATCCCTTGTTGGTCAAATATACCGCGATGGTTATTGCATCATCCTAGAATTGGTTTGGGAGTTGAGCATGTATTCTCATGCTCTCGGCACATTCAATGATGGTCTTGTTAATGCGCTCAGCAACTCCATTATGTCGTGTCTTCCTCAGAATTGTCTTCAATCTTCTTATCCCATTTGTAGCGTAATAAGCTTCAAACTCACCATCACAATATTCACCGCCATTGTCTGACTTCAAATATTTCAATTTCATCCCTGCCACATTTTCAACAAAGGCCTTCCAATTCTTGAAAACACCAAACACATTAGAATTATTCTTACAAAAATACACATGTATCTTCCTAGTAGCATCATTAATGAAAGTAATAAAGTATTGAGAGCCACTAAGAGACGGTGCCTGAGATGGTCCCTATACATCAGTATGGACCAATTCCAACCTTTCTAATTTAGGATTCCTTGCTACTTTAGTGAATCTGACCTTTTTCTATTTTTTGAAGTCACAATCTTCACATAAGTCTAAATCAACCAACTGTAGCCCTAAAAGTATCCCTTTTAAAACCATCACCTCATCTCCTTTTTCGCTCATGTGGCTAAGTTTTATGTTCTATATACCAATATCAACCCCAGACAATGCCACTGCTATGCTGCTATAAAAACCTACTGACGCATATAGAGTGCCCTCTTTTCTGCCACAGGCCAAAACCAATGACCATTTACTCATTTTCTATGAGTCACATGTGAACGACGTCACAACTCCACTTTTTGGCAACTATCCAACTAAAATTAGGTTGCTTGTTAGACTAGGCATGTCATGTTTAACATCCTTCAATTTCAGCACTATACCATTTGTTTGAGTAAATTGCACATCAACCTTTTCAATAACGTTGCAAGGTTCGTCATCGCCCAGATAAATTTTTCTAAAATTTCCCTACACACAATTATTAAGAATATTCATTATGGTGTAGCATGGAAAAGAAGAACCTGAGTGTACAATACAAGACTCACTATGGGAATTCAAAGCACAAATCAAGGCATCATTATCGTTAGCATCATTAAGATTAACCATACTCTTACCGCCTTGATTGTTGTCATCATGTTGCTTTTTAGGAGCCATGCAATCCTTCCCGAAATGCCCTTTCTAATTACAAATCCAGCAGCGTCTGATCTTTTATCACCTATCCGAGCAGTATACCGTCCTCTTCTCGACTTTAATATATTATTCCCGTGACCTTTGTGATTCCCTCTGATATTCTTTATAACTCTCCCTTCTGCATTCAATATTGAATTGGATGTAGAGTCTTCCTCTAAAGTTCTCATTTGAGCCTTAATCTCATCATTAAATTCAATCTTCATTTATTCCAACTACTTCGTAAATTTATTGAACTCGTTCAGATGTTCGACCATGATTGTATTGTTTGCTATTTTCATATTAAAGTGCTTGTTTGTCAAATAAACTTTATTTGATGCGGAGCCTTCTCGTATATCTTCTTAAAAGTAGCTAACAAACATGCTGTCATCTTCTCATTTGCAATTTTTAAAGCAACGGACGGTATGAGACTCAATCGCACAGTTCGAATAACTTTACAATTCAGTATCTCCCATTCTTTTTCAGCATCTTCTCTTGCTTCTCCCCAAGCAAGGGAAGATATGAATCCTTCTGATACAGAATATCTTTGATTAGTATTTTCGAGAAGGAAAATTTTAAGCCATTAAACTTCTCAACCTTGACCTTTTCATCTTTTGCTATTGCGCATTCTTCAACCTTCAGAAGGTAGATCTCTTATATTACTTGTTTGCAAACAAACAGACCACAAACGCGCACACAAAGAACACGAAAAACAATCAAGCAATCATGTGACACACAAATATACATGGTTCGACAAGAATGCCACGTCCACAGCTCACACTGGGGTTTCACTATGTTTAGAATAAGAAAAAAGTTATAGCTTATTTTATAAATATATTGTTGGACTCAAAAATCAAGATCCTTAAATGATGTATATGAATCAAATAAAAATAAATCAAGATGAGTAAGTGCCAAAACAAACTTTTGATTTAAATTTTTTGATATCGAATAATAAAAAATATAAACCCGGTATGTCTCCCAAAGATAGAACAAAATCATATCTGTGAAATCTATTTGATTTGATTTCGTTTCTACAATAAACTTTAGTTTATAAACCGCCGCGATTTTCGACTGAAAGTCTATTCTCCAATCAATCCTTCTGATGTAATCCAGAATGCCAAGAACACGAATATAGTATGGGGTTATATTCTTCGTGTTCATCAAACCCTAACTGACTAGACATATGATTTCAAAACCTAAAAACTCTAGTTTTAAGACAAATTGACTAAATATGGTCGCCAGGGTTTATAGCTGCATTTTTATTGGCAAAAACAGAGACTTGTGGGGTAAATATGATGTGAACACCTAATATAATTTTGAAATCCTACTTCAATCCAAAAATAATTTCATAAAAATATAAATTATAATTTATTCTACTAAAAATTTATAATTGCACTCCCAACCTTATTCTCAAAACTGAATTATTTAAACTCATGTTATTAAATGCTTATTTGTTCTCTTCTACGTTAAGATTATAGATACCCATTGATTAAACTAGATTACTGTGAGACCCGATTTCATTTTATTTTCATAACATTTATACGATGTGTTGGTTATTACTTTAATCGTTATAGAACAGCATATTTTTATATGTGTCATGCATGCGTGGGTTGGTTCTGCTTCTTTTGTTCAGGTTTTCACCCCGTGATGGCTGCTCGAGCGGTTCTCTATTCGCTCAAGCAGACTGATGGTTGAGAGTGGAGCCGCTCAAGTGGATCTCTATTCACTCAAGTGGGTAGGTGGCCGAGAGTTAGGTCGGTGGTGGACTGCTCGAGCAGAGCCCTGTTCGCTCGAGCTGACAATCGGGCGTGTGATATTTATGTGACAGCCCATGCCTTAGTTTGACAGCCTATGCCTTAGTTTTTGAACCAAATTTTTTTTTGTAAGTTTCTTCCTCTCTCTCCAACAAGAAGTCTCAAAACCTCCGCCCTCTCTCTCTAGTTTTAGGCTTGGTTTAGGTTTAGTTCTTGGCATTGGGATAGTCGATCCTCGATATTCTTACCGTGGGCTTCGTGTTCATTGGAACGAAATCGTGTTTTGGCGACTTTGATTTTTTGTCGATATTTAAAGTTTCGAGTTTTAACTCGCTGAGTTAGGATTCTAGACTATCTTGCTTTAAAAGGGTACTACATGGAATTATATGCATTTTTTATCAATTTAAAATGTTATAAATGTTAAACTTTGTGTTTAAACCGTGTTTGATTAGACAAAAAGCATGTGTTGTATTGGTTTTGGTTTATTACAAAGTTGGTAGATGTGTGGATGTCTGTGATTTTCAAAAAGGTGGGTTTTAAAATGGAGGGATTTATGTAAAAGTTGTGAAAATCGCGTTTTGGAGGTTTGGAACTAACCTTTGGGGTTGAGCCTTGATTTTAGACGTTTTGGTTGAAATTGTGAAACATTTGAAAACATTGGTTGTTTTTCCTTGGTTATGAACGACTTGGCGAAAGGTCGTTGGACATTTTGTACATAATTAACGTACTTCTTTAAACGTTTTCGTAGTCGAGCTATGTGTTTTAATAATTCTGTAGATGTGCCGTGATAGTGCGTGTGTATTTCGACCGCCATTGGTCCTCGGTGAAAGTCTAAAAACTTTGCACATGTAAGTGTTTCACTCCTTCAGGTTGATCCTCGTAAATGAAGTGGTTGCCCTATTGAGAGGCTTGTGTTGTTGTAACTTTGTATAGAACTTGTTATTACCTAGCGGGTCATTGGATATCCCAAAATTAGGGTAATAGGCGAGAGTCTATAGTGGTTACTTTTGTCCCCAGTGCGACAGAGTCGGTACATAGGAATCATTGTCGGATGTGGGAACCGAGTGGAAAATAACGTTTTGTTATTGTTTTCTTAAACTGTTGGATGTTATTTGCATTATATTAAAATGTGTGATTTCGATAATGGAAAACTATTTTGAGGCTTGTGATGTCGAGTCGATTCTATACTACGTGATTGCATATCCTGTTTTACTTCATTACAGTCTGTGCCTATTGGGTTTCAGTTCACGGTGTGAGATTTAAAAACCTTTTCAAGTAGTCTGGATCGCCTGGGTTGATCTTGTGGAGCCGAGGTGGTAGAAGACAAAACCCTTTGTTTATTTATAGTAGTTTGTTATTTAGAGGTTCGTTACCGCCTCTTGTATGGAGCCATGTAATAATATATATTACTTGGTTTTAAAAGTATGTTTTCTAAGTCTTGAGACGATTATATTAATGCATGCATGTAGTGATGATTTTGATAGAGGAACCTTGAGTTGGTGGTAGTTTTGTTTGTTTTGATTTGGGTTTCATGCTTTTAATGTTTCGTTTTCAAGTTAAAGGAGTGACTTCTTTATCAAATAAACGATTTGTTCCAAGTTCTTTGGTCATTTAAACCCCTCAGAGATTAAATTTTTATGTGTGTTTTTAAGACTTGAAAAGATTTTTTAATTTCTGACTTGAAAATCTCTCGAATGTCTTACCGCTCGAGCGAATAGCCGCTATGGACAAAAGTTTGATTTTGTTTCGAAATGAGGTTTTCAGATGGAAAATCTTTTGAATAACCTTTTGGGTATAGAATGGTGTATTTGAAAATTTATTTAACAAATAAAATTCTGTTTTCGTGTTGGTTTCCATGAAATTTTATTGTTTAAAAATCGGGGCGTTACAATTACTAACAATTATATTTAATCAACCTCTTTAATAATTTTTTAAAACCTTGTACTTAATTTATTTGACATGTCGGATTATAAAATTAATTTGCATAGTTTAGCACGGTCAAGACTTATAAGTTTTCTGAATGGGGTATTATAAATCCTTTGCCGGTACGTGAATTTCGTCAATAATTAATATCCACCATATACGTAATGCCGTTATTCAACTCACCGGTATTATAGACCCGTAAAAGATTACACCATCTAATTAATCAAAATAATAAATATTAAATATACGTGTATAATAATTATTTCAGAGTTAAAAGTATAAATACTAGTAGTAATCATGGGGTGTGAATTAAATTATATAGTCGGTACAAAATTAATTATCCCAACGTGGTCCTGTTTAATACACATAATTCGTACTAGCACAATGAGTTGAAATAATTATTAAAATAATTACCATTTTTCGTAATCAAGACAGATCAATGAAAACATTGTGCTACAGTCATACCGATGGTATGTCTAATTTCATCTAAGACTGTGAACCAAAAATTTATATTTTACAAAAATTGATAATCTGGTCTTTTGTGTGTAAGTCAAACTCTACACACCATATTAAATATTATATAAAATAAAATACACCAATATACATCATTAAATAAATAATGAGACATTTTTCATGCATTTTACGTGTACAGGTGTACTAATTATTAAAAGCACGATGTGAATTTATAAAGTTGTAGATCTTGTTTGGCTTGTGACTCCCATTGGTAATAATTACTTATTTAATTATTTTATTTTATTTATTTTTGTTTTTTGTTAGTTTATTTTATTGTTTTGTCAAACTAGTTATTATATGCTTTTTAAAATTTTTCTTCTAGACAAATTAAAAATATAATTTTTTAAATAAAAATATTTTTAAAAAATTAGAAAAGACAAAAATAAACTAATAAATGAAATTTTATATTAATTATTTTTATTTTTAGTGAAATTTTTAATTTTTTAATAAAACAATATTACTTTTTTGGGTTTATTTCATCAAGAAGATTCCAAACAAAAAACAATTTTACTCAGAAGATAAAAAAAGGTTAAAAATACCAAAAAAAAAACAGGCAAAAATTATAAATTTTAGCCCAAACAGGGCCTTAATATCACATTTCAGCCTTTTTTTTCATAAAATTTTAAACAAATCAATGGCCAAGACTTTATTTTTTATCTCCATATATACTGGAAAATTAAAGTCACCTTTTAACTAAAAAAAGTTATTTTGCTGGTTTGACTTAAAATTTAAAAAAAATACAAAAGCCTAATTTCTTATAACCCAATAATATAAGGGAAAAAATTTGGAGTGAAACAATATTGAATTATTTTTATTGAGTAAGTAGGGAACAATGAATAACCTATTTTAGAGTGAATTAAATATTTTTATTTATTAAAAATACTATATAACCAATGTCAAGTAAAATTTTAAAAGTACCTTATATATAAATTTTTGAACAAATAAAAAACAATTATTCAATATTTTACTCAATCATTAAGTCACACATATTATAAAATACTAACAAAAAAAGGTATCCACTAAATATATTAATAATTATAAAATTGGAGTATCAACTTAACTTACTCTAAAAATATTAAAGAATTGCTCACAAATAACACTTTTATCTTGCCCCGTTTGGCTACGTCTTGTTTATTTACTTATTAACTTATTTGTTTATTAGCAAATAAGTCAAAAAATATTTAAGCCACTTCGTTTGGCTACATTTGCTTATTTGCTTATTTGCTTATTTATTTATTTGACTACTCAAACGAGTTTATTTATTTATTTACTTATTTACTTACCCAAACGAGCTTATTTATTTATTTATTTATTTAATTTTTGACTTATTTAGCTATCCAAACGGCGTGACTTAATTTTTAACTTATAAACCAATAAGCAAATAAAAAAGGCCATCCAAACAGGTCCTTATTGTGTTACAAATTTCTAAGAGCCCGATTAGCAACCAGCTTACAAATTTATTTTTTTTATATTTTTAGTTAAAAAGTTAAAATGAGTTCAAAGTAAGTTATTTAGTAATTTAACTTTTAAATTAACTTTTTTAAAATTAATTATTTGGATAAAAAAATTTTAAGTTAGCTTTTTTGAAATTAATTGTTTAGATAAAAAGTTAATTTTTTTATTTTTTGTTCAAAGTGAATAATTTTACCCTTCTATATATTTAATATTAACAATTATATATAGTCGATAGAAATAGTAAATAAGTTATGAATAAAAAGTATTATTGTATTTTAAAATTGGTAAAAGTTTGAGTAAAATATTTTGAGAATTTGTGTTTTGATTTAATTTTTTAATTTTTTTTAAAAACTTTTTTGCTAAACAAATAATCTTAACTTTTTAATATTTTTAATTTAAAAATTAAAAAACTAAAATTATGAATCAGGAACTAACTAAATTAGAAATATATAGTTGTAATGAAAACAAGGGAATTTTAAAAAATGCAGTACGAAAAGCCTATGGTGGAAGGGCTATTCTGTTTTTATTTATTTATTATTATTTTTTTTTAAAGTTTAACCATCAAAGTCGGCAGATTGATTTTTAAAAAAAAAAACTAAAAATAAAAAATTGTTAGGGGACAGATTGATTGTTTTGATTGTTATTCTTTCTGGACCACAAGATCAGTAGTTCTTTAATCAATCTCCAAATCTTTATTCCTAATTAAGGCCTTGTTTGGTGATTGGCTTTAAGCAGGTTTTAAAATTAGGTTTTTTATTTTTTTGTTTAAAGTTTAAAAAGTCAAAAAAATTCATTTTTTAACTCAAAAGCTTTTAGCCATATTACTTTTTACATAAATTTTTTTTATATTTTAAAATAATATTATAAATTTTATCATACATATCTAATTTTTTATAAAAATTATATTTTTAAAATTTACTCATCAAAATTTATCAAACAAGATTTATATTAAATATAAAATTATTTAAAAATAAATTTTTAAAAATTATAAAAACTTTAAACAAAATATTTTACCTTTTGACTTAAAGGCTATTTTTTAAAATTTTTTTACTTATTTTTATCTTTTTTCAAAATTTCTTATTCTTGACTAAAGTTTTTGATTTTTCTAATTTTTTTCGAGGAAACGAATCAAAACATTTAAAATTTCTGATAAAATTTTTTTAAAAAAAATTTATTAAATACCAAAATAAACAACATAAAATAATATGAGTTGAAATGACTTATCATTTTGTATTTTCTAATTAATTTTGTATTTTTTAATTTTTATAGTTTAATTAAAATGACTTACCATTTTGATTCATCTCAATAATATGAGTTGAAAAACATAATAATTTAATTAAATAATAAAAATAATATTAAAATTAAAAATAATTAAAATAAAATAAACAAATAAACTATTATCTCAGTATAAACTACCTGAAGCTATATATTATACACAGCCCTTCTGTTACATTATTATTGCTCTCTCTCTCTCTCTCTCTCTCTCTCTCTCTCTCTCTCTATACGTTAGAAGGAAGAAGAAGCAAGAGAAGCTATCAACAACCAGAAAGATCCGTTAATTTCACGGTCGGAGTTTCCATGGAAATTGGCCGGAAAATGTCGAGCTTGCTCGGCGAAGAGCGAGATCACGGCTACAGCTTGAACCTGAAGGCGACGGAGCTGTGTCTTGGTTTGCCCGGAGGCGGCGGAGCTGAAGTGTTCGACGCCGTGAAGATCACCGGAAAGCGAGGGTTCTCCGAGACAGTCTATCTAAAACTCAACCTCCAAACTAACGAATCTGTGGATCTGAAGGAGAAGATGAACAGTTCGCCATTAATGGAGAAGAACCTCCTTACCTGCCCTAAGGATCCGGCGAAGCCGCCCGCCAAGTCAGTCTTTCTAGCTTCTTTCTTTGTCTTAGATGCGCTTCATGTTAATAAGCTACACATCAAGAGTTCTAAATTGCAGTGTCGAAAACGTATCAATAATATGATCATATATCGACGTATATCAATCCATACATAGATAAACGGCAGATGCAATTTAAATTATGATATTGAAATGCATATTATTAGTGACTGATATAAAAATCAATATCGAAAGTTAAAATTTCACGTATGTACAATTTATACGATCCATAGTGATTCATATTTAAAACATTGGAGGTCCTTTGTGTAAATATACTATGCATAACCTATATATGTATATACATATAGCTTTACTTTCTTGAAATGGTGAGGGTTCTAAATTATATAATTGATATCGGGGTATATTATGTAACGATAGATACCATAAAATATTAGTCGATTCATTAATAAATATTAATATTAAAAATCTAAAATTTTGAATTTCAGTGATTCAATATAATGGTCAATATTGAAAATCTTGAATGGTAGGGGATGTTTAGATTGATTCAAACTTTTTTTTTTGATGACTCAGGACACGTGCACCTCGACTAATTTATTGAGAATTAATTCTACCGTCCACTTACGAAGATCCCAATTAAAATTGAGACTAAATTTTGTATAGACTAATTCTAAATAATTGATAACATTTAAAAAAATTCAGACTTGAGACCTAAGAAAAAATAAATTCTCAAATTTTAAGTCTTGACCACCAGGTCAACTTTTGGGATTGGTTGATCCAAACTTTTAAATAACAATATTATTAAGAAGCAGCATCGATATGATTTTGTATCGACTAATATCAAATAACGTGAATCGATATATTAATAAATATCGATATTAGAGTATCAAATAATATGAATCAACGTATTAAGAAAAAGATTAATGGGCCAAATCTTTTACAGAAATCTAAATTATTCGTTAACTTCTATTTTCACACTTAGAATTCTAACATAATTAAGGTTTGGGCTCCAGGTCACAGGTTGTCGGTTGGCCACCAGTCAGGTCATACCGCAAGAACATAATGTCTCAGAAAAGCAACGGTGAGGAGGCGGAGAAAACTGGAGGTGGTGGCGGAGGCGGAGGTGGAGGCAGTGGCAGCGGCGGTGGCGGAGCAGCGTTCGTGAAGGTTTGCATGGACGGCGCACCTTACCTCCGTAAGGTGGATCTGAAGATGTACAAGAGCTACGAAGAACTATCAGATGCCTTGGCCGAGATGTTCAGTTCCTTTACAATGGGTATGTACAATTGTACAAATAATTATTCAGGAATGCTAATTTAATCACCCAAAAAAGTTTTTCTAAAAATATATCTAAAATTCAAAATAAATGGTTTTTGTTCATTTATAGGGTTTAATCCATATTACACAAAATTGAATCTAAACCATTATTTTAAAATTTTAATACGTTTTGAAAAACTTTTACTTATAAAAATCATTTTGGATAATTATTATTGGGAATAATTACACTTATCTCTCTTGAGATTTAAACTTATTACAAGTACCTCTCATGCGGTCTTTGAAATTACACTAACCTTCTCTGAAATTTAATTTTAACATCAATTACATCACAACTGTCAAAATTTTTATTAAAAT
>JAOTRH010221847.1:0-10490 GCA_034768845.1 Heliamphora exappendiculata
CTCTCACCTCACTTGGACGAAAATAATGAAGGGGAGGAGTGGTGTTTGGCTTGGTTTATATAGGAAAAGCTTAAGGGAACAAAATCATCACACGTTTAGTCCTTTTTCTTCTCCTTTACGTCGGTGATGTGATTTGGTACAAGTTTTGAGAGAGATATAATAGATTTGGGGTGAGGGATTATAGCCAGGGTCAGTTCGGGGGGACAAAAATCTCACCCCACATTAATCAAGGATTTTGCATTGGTTTGCATGCTTTTTGTGCAAGAAAATGCTTTAAAAGTCAATTTGATATTTCTTTTGGATATGTTTTCCTACTAAGACCTATTATTTTAGTATGTTTATGAGAAATATAGTATTTTCTTGTATTATCATAGTTTTCATAGTAATTGATTAAATAGATGTAGTTTTTTAAGTCAAATTAAGCTATTTTGGTAATATATGACTTTTTGACTTATTTTTTTGTGTATGAACTTTAATAATGATGTGTTCACTTTTGTTGACCTATAACACTATATTATTATATATATTACTTTTTCAACAAGTATTGAATAATCATAATGCTTAACTTAATACCTTTCTCATCATTTTATGATAAAAAGGAAGCAAAAAGTCACTTTTGGCACTCTTCCCAAGGTGGTCGGCCACTATGTGGTATTTTTGTCATTTTTGATATTATTTTATCCTTTACTACTTAATTGTACTTAAATCCTTGATTTATGGTATCCATATGTCAAAATTTAGGTTTTTAAGATTTTTTGAGCTTAACTCTTGTCTTAAACAACTTGGTCTTATAACCTTGAGTTCTTAACCTCAATATTAGGGTTTTAATATATATGCTTGTGTGGTTCCCTTTCTATCCCGAGTCTCAGGTTCGAAAAGATTAAATGGTCGGGTCGATTCTTCTTACCGAACTTAAGTTCGAGATTTCGTTTCTTATGCGATGTTCTTTTTTTTCTATTCGTATTCCTGAGTTCGAGTTGTTACAATGACACCGAGTCCCATCATGGTAATGACAATAAATCTCTGAGGCGACAATGATAATAAGTCCCTGCAGGCAATAACAATACGTCCCAAAGTGGAACTCCTGTTTTTATTTTTGATGAATTTCGGGTTAGACACTTGAATCGCATCTATTGCATCACATACTTGTACACTTGTTCTTATATCTGCTTGTCATGCTATAATTGTCAAATTTGACTGCCTCTTTTATTTAAATTCATACTGGGTGTTATATGGAATGCGTTGTACAATATTTTGCTGTGAGTTTGGTTAGAAGGATTAGGGAGTTTTCTTCTGGATTTTAGCTCAAGGCATTCGTGCCACGGATGAGAAGGAGTTCTTGGAGGGAGTCATCCCAGAGAGAAAAGAAGAATTTGAAGAACATAGTGAGTACAAGGAGTATGCGGACCCCGCTGATGCATTCTGAGAATTCGAGACCTCTGTTTTTTTGTTCTTTTTGTTTAGTTTCCCCGTGCTTATTATAATTTTTGAAATTTCTTGGTAAAGCGGTAAACGCTATGTACTTTTGAATAGTTCAGAACTCTTGAAGATGTAATTTTTATGGAACATAAATATTTGTGTGTGGCTAGAATAACTCTTGCCCGGAGGACGGGCGTCACAGTTGGTATCAGAACTCTGGTTTAGTAAACCTTCAGGTCTTGGGTTATGGGAAACCATGCGCTCTATCGTGTTGGGGCTCTACAAAATGCGTTGTATTAATTATTATTATCATCTATATATTATAAGAACTAAAATCTGCTGCATCTAAGTTATATAGTGAGTCGTGTTAGAATGTTATCGGGATTAGAAGCAACAGGGGATTAGAAGCAACAGGGAATCTACACGTAAGGACGAGTAAGAGCATCGAGATCGAAAATCAAAGATTCATGAAACGAGCTATCTTATTTTACGGGGATAGGAGTACGTACTAGGAGAAGTTTTAGATATCACCTCGAGAGCCACCGTTAGAACCCCGCAACTTTATCCTTATGAATTCTTTTCTCTTTTACCCCAAGCCCTTATGTTTACTTTTTGAAGTTCTTTTGCATGTCATTTCTTCTTATATTATCAGTCCTCAACGGTACCGTTAAGTGTCGTTCGTCGGTAACTTGTATGCACTAAGTCTTGTTGGTAACCCTACTAGAAATTCAATCTTACAAAATATTCTTGCCCTCAAGTTTTCATGCCTCGATAATGACCGTATTCATATTTGATTCTCCTCCAATTTAAACCTTCATCCTTAAACTAACTCTTCATTTGTAAAACTCAATATCAATTCTTTGATAATTACGCATTCCAAACATTCGACATTGATAATATTTTTTTCCATTGTTCATTTCTTCTCGATTCTGAAATCATAATCTGTTGCAGTAATTTATGAATTCTTTGTACACTCTTGAAATTCTTACTAGGGAAGTAGACTTGGATGCTTGAATTGAAGTACGTTAGGTCGATATAACTTCAAGGTAAATACCTAGTTTGGCTGCCCATTACTTAAGATCTCTTTATCAGAGTTTAATTGTACTTGATTAGTTCCAAGGACATTTGTTTAAGTATTGTTCATTGTACTCCCCTTGTTTCACCTACATTTGAACCCCAAATGACCACTCAAATTGTGTCAATAGCGACTACCTTAACCGTGACCATTTGACCTCATACAACCTATCTTTTGAACCATCTGGGAATCTTTTCTTAAATCTTGGATCGTGTACATCCTCAAAAGAATCACCTGGTGCATCATCGAGTCGCAAAGAAAATCTCTACCTGGAGTTAAAGCAGATAATGTCTTTCAACACCCGCACATAACGTGTTTTAAAGATCAATAACCCCGACTATAAGAACTCCTAAGTAGGAGCTTATACAACATCTCTAACGGAGGCCTATACGAAGGTTCCTAGTGTCATCATTGAAAAAGCTCACATGAGACCTGCAAGAGTGTGGCACGTGAAAGTACAATGGAAATGTTATGAAACTTAGAAGTAACGTGGGACTACGCGGTCAAAGTCCGATGGTTTTATCCACACCTATTCTAGTTAGGTCCCTATGTGTTATATACCTCGCTCTTTGTAATCGTTCTAAGAAAAACTTGTATTCTCAATCGACTATGTACTCAAACTTGAATGCTATGAAATGCACCTTAAATTAACTCCACAAGATCCCAAAACCTAAAGACAATCAAGACTTTAAAAAGATGACTCACAAGCCGCAACACCTTCCCTATTTGTTCTGATGGCAGGTAGACGACCTAACTATTAGCAGCCAGCAGATAAACCCATAGACGAAGAAGCACCAAGTTTAGCCCAGGTCTTGCGTGAGCTTGCCACCAGCATTAACCATCCTCACATCCGAGATAAGGCATGGTTCTTATCAGAACTCAAAAAATAACGAGCCCCTACGTTCAAAGGAGAGGCCGAATCGAGAGTAACTGAAGAATGGCTAAGAGCTGTCAAGAAGTTATTTAACTCCATGAGAGTGCAGATTGAGGCCGATCGAGTAGCTCTAGCAGCACACCTATTGGAAAGAGAGGCCGACTACTGGTGGTCTATGATTGACAACACCCAAGATGTAGCAGCTTTGACTTGGAATAAGTTTGAAGAATTATTTTTAGAAAAGTACTTCCTAACTCCCTTTCGACAAGGACAAGTTAGAGAATTTCTAGAGCTAAAATAAGGATCTATGTTAGTAACCCAGTACGTCAACCGCTTTGAAGAGTTGAGCCAATTTGCCGTGACCATCGTACCAGATGAAGTATCAAGGGCACAAAAGATCGAGTGGGGCCTAGAACCCTATATTTGGATTAGAGTCATCTGCTTACAGCTTTCGATTTACACTTAAGTAGTATAAGCCAGCTCTATTGGCAAAAACTGACTTAGCTAACTCTAAAAGGATTTGAAACCAAAGAAAGGGAAACACTAGCCCTGGAGGACCAGTAAAAAGCAACCGAGTGTTCATTCCAAAGAAGCCATATAAACCGGAGAATAGATAAGAAAGGCCAAGGGACTCCTCTACCAAATCTATAGTCTGCTTTAAATGTCACCAACCAGGACATAAGAGGTATGAGTTCCTGCGCTCAAGATAAAGGACTCTGAATAACCACTCCCAACAATGGAAGCAACCCCAAAACCAGCCACTAAAGTACCCGTACCCAGTACAGGTCGCCTAACTAGCAACTAACCAACAAAATAGGAATGGAAGGCCATCGCTCTTCAGGAGGAGGAAGTATAAGGCACCCAAGTTATGCAAGGTACGTTTGTGTTGTTCAATACCTTAGAGAAAGTATTGTTTGATTATGAAGCATCCCATTCTTTCATATCTTTGGCATGTACGTAATCTCAACCCTTGGAACCTGAAGTGTAAAAGTAGACTTTAAGTGTCGATACACCCTTAAAATATCACACGCGAGTAGACTTTGTTTGTAGAACGTGCATGTTAAGAGTACCGACACCTTTATGCCATGTGACCTGCAAGACATGGATTTTAACGAATACGATGTGATTCTCGGAATGGACTAGCTCTCTAGACATCACGCTATCATCAATTGCCAATAGAAGAAGATATGGGCATGAGTAGAAAATGGCACTATCATACGATTTCGAGGAGAACGACGTGAAAACCTAACACCGAGTAACGCGAAGGTATGAAGATTAAGTAACTTCAATAGAAGATTAGCTTACATGCTCGTTGATACAAACGCCTTGTTAACCACCGAGTTACCATGAGTTGTATGTGAATACAAGAATGTAACTTGGGGAAAGCACCGTAGAGATCCAAAGCATGTGCTCTGTAAGAAAGGTGATTATGTTAATAGAAGCTCAGGGGCAGCATCACAAAAGTGAGAAAGACAACTTGAAGATGAGAAGGTACAATGCTAGCAATCATCCTCAACCTTTCACATGATGAACTACGGAACGAAATTTTAGAGACGAAATTTGTTTAAGGGGGTAGTTTGTAACGACCCAGTTCGAACCCTAGTTGTAACAACCTGGTTGATAATGACCCGTGTAAATATCCAGCCCAAACCCTAAGTATTAGTGATGGATAGCACACGAGACCATAGACCACAAAAGAGGTTCAAAACCCTAACTCGACTCGAAAACCCCAAGTTTAATCCAAAAATCCTAAAAATGTCCAAAACTCAAGCAACAAAACTTTAACACTCGGAGAACCTCCTAACATTTTAAATTAAGTAATTATCATGAAATAATGAATTAAAAATAAAAAATTTTCATAAATAGGGTAAAATGACCATTTTGCCCATACTATAGCAAAAAGTCTTAAAAATCTAAATTTTGACATATGGACACCCTAAATCAAGGATTTAAGTACAATTAAGTAGCAAAATAAAAAATAACATCAAAAATGATAAAAATTCTCCTTAGTGGCCAACTACCTTGGAAGTTGTGCCAAAAAGTAGCTTTTTGCTTTCTTTATACTTAAAAAGATGAGAAAAGTGTCCAATCAAGCATTATGATGATCCAACATTTGTTAAACAAGTAATATATATAATAATATGGTATTATAAGTTAACAAAAGCAAACAAATTATTATTAAAGTTCATACACAATAAGATAAGTCAAAAAGTCATATTTTGTCAAAGACTACATTTATTTAATCAATTACTATAAAAACTATGATAATTCATGAAAATACTAAATTTATCATAAACATACTAAAATAATAAGTTTCAGTAGAAACATACACCAAATTACGCAAACCTAGGTAAAGCCACATGATTGATGTGGGGTCAAATTTTTGTCTCCCAAACTAACCCCTAGCTGTATTACCTACCCCAAATATGATGTATATCTCCCAAACTTTGCACGTTGTCAAATCATTCATGCGAAGGAGAAGAAAAAGGACTAAAATTTCATTATTTTGTTTCCTAGCCTTCTCTTATATAAACTAAGCTAAACACCACTTCTCACCTTCATTATTTTCGTCCAAGAGAGGTGAGGGACTAGACTTTCATAGTTCTTAAGTGTTCGTATAAGTTTGAGAGAGAAAGGAGGGCGAAGAAGGAAGAAAGGAAGGAGGAATGAAGGAGATGTGTTTTTCTAAAGCTAAGTCCTTCCATTCTACCATCTTTTGAGCCCTCAAACAAGTAAGTAAAACTTTAAAATCTTATGTCTAATACAGCTCAAAATATCCCTCAACTCATCTCTTTAAACACTTCAAAAATTCAAAACCGAGAGCAAACCAAAAACCCCTCGTAGTTAAGAAATAAGGGCTGTTGTGTTCTTGAATAATATGAGATGTGTTTATGTGTTGTTAATTTTGAGTTCGATGACCTAGAAGTGTGCTAGAACCTTGATAATCATGTCTAAAACACAAGCATCCAAAGTTGGTTTCAACCCAACTTTATATTTTTATGTTATTTTCCATCCAAATTTATATTTTTGTGTTATCTTTCATTCAAAGTTGTTTTCAACCCATTTGAGTAAGTAGAACTCGAGATATTGTAATTCTACCAAAGTATGTCATTTTCGGACTAGTTGATAATACTGGCTTAAAAACTCTAGTTTACAATGAGATCCGAGCTTTGGAAAAAACATAAAAGTTGCATATAGCATGTATGTCTAACTATCCACCAACAATGAGCACAAAATAATTTATTTTGATAGGTCCAAACCCCTTTGAAACTCTCTGTTGTGTTTCAGCTCTTAAAGGACACTTTTGGCACATATTTTTGTGTAGTTCAAAACCCACATTTTTAGTGACTTACTCCAAAGGTGGTCTACATAAACATTGTAGACGAAATATTGACCGACATGATTTCCAAAATTCAGACCTAGATGCCTCAGGAAAGCCCCTCAAAATAGTTTCAAACGCTCTGTCCAAAACTGGCTTTGCTGAGTTTTGGCGACTAACAGAACCTATTTTATAAAATGACCAAAAACTCTAACTTGTTCCAAATAACCATCCTTAACACTAAACATGAAAATTGTAGGGGGCATATTCAACTAGAACATATCCAAAAATAGGCTCATTGGGACTTGATGTGATACCCAAAAATCGAGACCAACAGAGGCATATATTCGGTAAAATTTTGAGGAAGGTGCTTAACTATTTTCGCTTAGGATGTTTTATTCACCCATTTGTCTTAGGTTTTAGCCTTAGTGTTAAACATAAGAATTATAGAAAACTTTTTTCTCTAAATGGTGTTTAAAAATCATAACTTGATTCCAAGTCTAGATATCCCAAAATCTAGCTGTCCATTTAAATTTAATACTCGAATGTTGGCCCCTTAAATTTGCTAAGTGTGATTTAAGTACTCTTGCTGTGAGACCCGAGTTTTATATGATGATTGATTTGTGATAGTTGATTAGTTTTTTAGGTGAATATACGATGATTAGAACTCATGCCACTAAGTTTGAATTGTATCTTGAGAAATGGTCACTTGCATCTTGGCATATTGGAGTCTATCTGTGTAAATCATTGTTATGATGGGTTATGTTGAATTGTCCTTCTTGGTTATAAGTCTAAGGCATCCCTGGTTTTATTTTTTGTAAATATTTTGGGATATATTCCCCATATACACCCTGAGTGTGTCCCCAATGTTTGAAAATTTTTATCATAGATATTATTGGGCACCATGGGTTCATCGCTGGCATTCTAGTTTTGATAACTTATACTTTGGTTTGATACCAAGCGAGCATCATGCTCTTAATATGGGTAACCCAATGACAAAGTCCCATCACAGCATTGAAAATATGCCCCTGAGATGGCAATAACAACAAAGTTCCATCACGGCATCGACAATAAATTCCTGAGGTGGTAATAACACCAAGTCCCATCAAGACATCGACAATAAGTCCTTGAGACGGCAATAACACCAAGTCCCATCATGGAAATGACAATAAGTCCTTGAAGCGGCAATGATAGTAAGTCCCTGCAGGCAATAACAATACGTCCCAAAGTGGAACTCCTGTTTTTATTTTTAATGAATGTCGGGTTTGACACTTAAATTGCATCAATTGTATCACATACTTGTACACTTGTTCTTATATCTGCTTGTCATGCTATAATTGTCAAATTTGTCTGTCTCTTTTATTTAAATTCTTACTGGGTGTCATATGGAATGCGTTATAGAATATTTTGCTGTGAGTTTTGTTAGAAGAGTTAAGAAGTTTTCTTCTGAGTTTTGGCTCATGGCATTCATGCCACATAGGAGGAGGAGTTCTTAGAGGGAGTCGTCCTAGAGAGAGAAGAAGAATTTGAAGAACATAGTGGGTACTAGGAGCATGCGGACCCTACTGGTGCATTCTAAGGATTCGAAACCTTTGTTTTTTGTTCTTTTTGATCAGTTTCCTGTGCTTAATGTAATTTTTAAAATTTCTTGGTGAAGCTATAAACGCTATGTACTTTCAAACGGTTCAGAACTCTAAAAGATGTAATATTTATGATAATTAAATATGAATGAATGGCTAGAACAATTTTTTTATATTTATGTATGCCCCGACATGCCCTGCGTACGGGGCGCCACAATTACAAACCCGGGCTATAGACCCCATTGTAGTTCTCCCGAATGGCCAAGAAGATGGAGGAGAAGATAACCTTTGGGATGAAAATATGGGACCTGTGGGAGTCCAACAAGCAGCTGCGCAGCTCGTTCGGCCAAAAATACTGAAAATCCTAGCTATGATGGGGTCAATCTTGTCTGATAAGGTCGACAAATTATAGAAGATTTTGAGGAAAGCATGAGGGGTAGAATAGTACATGTTGGATGTCGAGGGACTCTGTTAGTTCCTCGATGCTAAGCTTCTCAAGAAGTTTAAGATGCTTGACATGGAGAAATTCAACAGGACCGGATATCCGAAGATCCACTTGAGGATAAATGTGGAAACCCTATCGCCAATGGGAATCAGTGATCTGTTGAAAGCTTAGCTCTTCCAAGCGGTCTTTGACAGGAGCTGCTCAGAAATGGTTTCTGTCTTTGGATGCTATGAAGACAAGAACATGGGAGGACATTGCCACTATAACGCCCTGATTTCCAAACAATAAAACCCCACGATAAAAAGGGTAATGAAACCCAAGTTTAAGCTTTCGTCACGAAGTCATATCAAAAGATTAACCGAAGTTGAACTTTGTTGACAATATAAACCAAAATGTTTCTTTTTCCTCATAAACATCGAAGTTAATGAGAGCTTTTTAAACTATAAACAAACCTCAAAATATAGCTATTTATATCATAAAAGATACTCAAAAGATAGCCAACAAATCTTCTTTTCAAATAAAATTTTAAAAGTGTGCTACCAAGCGAAATCCTTTTGTGCGGACTTCCCACCGCTCGAGTGGTGAGGTACCCGAGAGCAAACTGCTCCAAAATCTTAAAAACTCTCTAAGTGTTGGAAAAACACAAAAATTTCTTATTTTTTAAACGTAGTTTTCAAAAGCTAAAAATTTGAAGTAAAACATACATTTAATATTGAAATAACCTCCAACTTCTCAAAACTTGAAAACCATCATTCTAAACCATAGAATTTCATTCGAAAATCGAGAAATCAACCTAAATAAGAATCCGACGATCTCGCATGCATACAAGTCATAAATCTAGGGCCTTAGGGCCATATAAACGAATTCCACAAACCCAAATACAATTCTCGAGAATATCAAAATAATTACAATGACGATAACCAACTCTAACCAAAATAACCCAAGTGGTCACCACAATTGTTCTTCTCATTTGATTACATGATCCTCTTTATCACTCGAAATGCGTTTAAACAACATAAGCAGAGGCTCGTAGGAAATAGATTAAAGATGAATGAACGTATGACATGCGAGGATGGCTATGTGAGATGAACCATGTAGTTTTATCCAAAAACAAAGTTCATTTTCAAAAAAAGTTTCATTCACATAATTGAATTTTCATAATCAAACCAATTCCATTTTAAATACAATACCATAGTTTTACTCCTTTCACTTACTTATTATTTTCTAACCGTTCAATGTTTCACATTCCCAATTACCATCCATATTTACCACAATTTTCAATTACCATCCATATTTACCACAATTCCTAATCGTTCAATTAAGGTTCTACCACTACAACAAAATGCATCATTAGCGACGATTTTTGCTAATGCAAGGCATTGTTAGTTGGCAAATGTACACTTTTGGCGACCGAAATAAGAATGCATTTGCAAAACATCCAGAAGTAATCTTTTTTAGTGACGAAAAATATGTTCATCAACAAACTGTTAGGGAAAATATGGCGCCACCAAATATTTCCCTCTATTAGGAGAAAAAGATTTGCCTACCCAATTTTTATTTTTGGCGATAAATAATGTGTCGGTAAAAGTAAAAACTTTCTACCACAAGTAATTAGCATCGGAAAAAGTCTACTTTTTATTTAAAATTTTAGTACATAACATTATATAATATTTTTAAAAAACAAGAATTATTAACTTCATCTACTTAGTTTGTTGAGTAAAAAATGTAAACCTAATATGATGATATCTTTTTCAAAATCTATTAATTAATGAAATTTA
>JAOTRH010221858.1:0-10490 GCA_034768845.1 Heliamphora exappendiculata
CTATTAAAAAAAACAATTTTAATTAATAAAAAACTCAAAAAAACAAAAATAAATAAAATCTTTGCAATTTATAGTTCAAATGGCCAAATTTGTGACTTTTTGAAAGCGCTTTTTTTGTTCTTTTTTCTTTTCTCTTGAATTTTCTTGGTGCGTCTTCCAATAAAGTTAACACTGTTCCAATAATTACCTCCAAAAAAGTTAACACTGTTCGTTAGTTAAGGGCCAAGCGACTCTCTTTTGGCTAGCGCGTTTCCATTGAGGCTTAGTTTGGTAACTTAATTTTAAATTTAAGTTTTTCATTTAAAATTAATTTTTAAGTTTAAAAGGTTAAAGGGATAATTAATTATAAGTACTATATTATGATCATGTTATGTGATAGATCCTAATCACATTTAAAATATTTCAAGAAGTCCTATATTCGAAATTTTTTAAAATTGGAGATGAAAATACCGTTTTGCATATATGCGGATCAAATATGATAATTTAAATTTTGAAATTTCATTTTTAACGCTTGTAGATCATAAATTTAGTGTCTATTAAATATATTTTCATTTCAAACTTTTATATTGTCATTTACCCTTTTGCATGTTTATATATATAGGTATACAGATTATATATATGGTATTTTGAATTTTGAAATACCATACTTAACGTCAAGAAATTCTGGTATATTAAAACCATTTTGGTAACACTATAAATTTCATTCTGAATTTTAATAACGTCATTTTGATAACGTCATAAGTTCTCAGTAACAGTATATTTCTAATATGAATTTGAATTCTCGTTATACAGTGAGAACATTTTAATGAGAATATTTTTATTATGGCATAGTTTAATGAGAACATTTTCATTACGCACATTTTCACTACGCCATAGTCCCATTTAATAGTATAATGACAAAATATAATTATGAATATCACAGTTTAATGAGAACATTCTCATTATGAATGTCAATGAGAATACAATGAGAACACCTTTCATTGAGAACATTCTCATGAGTTCTCAATGCAATATGTTTTCATTTTTGTAATTTTTTCATGTGAAAAAATCTTCAAAGAATCAACACTCAATAAAAATTAATTCACAACATTACGTTACAATTTAATGAGAATATTTTCATTATGAATATTCTCACTACGCCATACTCTCATTTAATAGTTTAATACATTTCATTAAGAATTTATTTACAAATGAAAATACAGTATAATTTGATAGAAATTTTTATTGTGACGGTTAGTTTTTGGGATGATAACACATTATAATGAGAAATGAAAATATTCTCATTATGAAGATTTTCACTATGCTACATTCTCATTTAATAGTTTAATGACAAAATAATTGTCACAGTTTAATGAGAACATTCTCATTATGAATGGCAACACGCTACAATGAGAACACTTTCCATTAAGAATTCAGTAATAAAAATTTATCATTTCAATCTGAGACGAAATAAATGAGAAAATTGAACATAATCTATGCATAATGTGACAATCAGAGACAATAAGGGGTAAATATTACAAAATAAAATCAATGAAAACTCTCAATACGATTCAGAAATGCGAAGAGAATGCTAAATACTGAGATTATTGCACCTATGGTTCATGAATGAAAGATCCAATATTCGATTTTCATTACTTACTTTTTAGAATCATTCTCCGCCATTTGATAGAGATGAATCGATAAGTTGTTTTTGAAACAAGGTCGTGAAGATTTTCAAGTCAATATATTCAAATATTGGGAAATTAGTTGAGGTACATATCCTTCTGTTTTGACGAAAAACTTGAAATAATAGTCACCAGATTTGGGGGATTTAGAATAGCGTGAATGAAAATTTTAAAGTAAGGGTAATTTTGGTAAATAACTAGACAAAAAGATCTAATGAAATATATATTTTTTAATAGGACTTATCCCAAAATAAGCTAACAAAATGGAACCTCTTACATGAATTCTCAAAGTTAAAAGTTCGTTTGAAAAATATATGCAATAATTTTAAGCCAAAAGTTTTAAAATAAAAGATTAAAAACTTTGCCTAAAGTTATAATTTTTTAAAATTTAATTTTAGATAATTTTATATTCAATATAGATTTTATTTGATAAATTTTGATGAGTAAAATTTTAAAATATAATTTTTATAAAAAAATAAAATTTTATAATAAAAATTATGATATATTTAAAAAATATAAAAATATATGTAAAAAGCAAAAGGTTAAAGCCTTTGAATTGCAAAACGAGACTTTGACTTTTTAGATTTTAAACAAAAAAATAAAAAATTTAATTTTAAGTCGATTTAGCCAATTGACAAACAAATCTTTCTCACATTCTTCGGAGTTCATAATAACTTTGAGGTGTTTTCAGGTATGGCAATTTTTTATGTTCCGTTTTGTTTTGTATGCTCTCATTTTAAATTTTATGAATTTTTTTTATCTTCATTAATAAATGTGACAGAGAATGATATTTGCTTTTTTAGTCCAGATTTTCTCCATCTGTTCTCAGTTATATAAATTAAATATTTATATATATTTATAAATACATGTACAAAATTTAATTTTTAAAATATAATAAGAATAAAATATAAAAATATTGCACTTATATCTCATTTTATTCTGTATTTTTTATTTTTTATTATTTTAATTTAAATTTAAATTTTAATTATTCATCAATTATTATTTGTTACCATATTATTTATAACTCTTATTAGTATCATTATTTTTATAATTTATTAATTATCCTTAATATATCTTTGTTTTGTGATTTTTGTAATTTTTTTCACCCCATCCCGCCCCCACACCAACAAAATAAGATAAGAGGATGAGACCTTAAACTCGCACCAGTCTTATCCCACGCCAATAAAATAGGATATGAGGATGGGAAAATAGGATATGAGGATGGGAACTTAAACTCGCACCTGTCTTATCCCATTGTCATCGCTAACTTTTAAAATACCATATAGTATTACTTATGTTATATTTTTATTTAATACTATAACAAAAAATACTTCAAATAAAACACTATTAATTCACTTTTATTGAATAAACGAGAGCCAAACATGATCAATTAATGTGTATTAAATATTTTTATTGTAAAAAATGCCAAGTGATATTATCTAAATGTTATTTAAAAATTACGTTCTAATTTGCCCATTGTTCGGGTAAGAAATAAATCTTACTACATTGATTCTGTGGATATGAAATAAATGATCCATTAACATAACATTGAAACTTCTTTATCTAATAACTTCAAATTTTTAAGAGAAATACAAAATTATATAGCCTTTATAATATTTTCTTAACTTAAGTTCAAATGTTATATTTTTAAAATTTTCTCCTCACAAAAATATTAAAATTCAAAATTCAAAAAAATACTTTTACAATCAAAATATGACCTTTTCAATTAACCAATTATTTCTTAGCTTTAAAATTCTTCGATTTTTTTTAAAAATAACATAAAATCATAATATAAACAAATCTAAAAAATATCAAAAAAAAAAAAGAATACTTCAAATAAGTTTTCATAAACACTCGGCTCTAAAAAAGAAGGTTTTCACAAACACCACCTATTTGGCAGTTACTAGCACAACCATGTTACGATGTCTCGTACAAGTAATTCCACCCCATTTCTCTAAATGTTCAACAACCAAGATGAGGTCGAACCATTTCTCCAATTATTTAATTATAAATTGACATCCAAAAAAAAATTCATAGACCAGAATAATGGCATTTCAAATTCAAAGCTGCCTAGTCCTTTGTTCCCAGAAATATACCAGCAAATCGTCGAGATCACAAGGAACCGAAGCCCGCATAGAATCAGAAAGCACAAACATCTTTCTTCTCAAAGTGGTGATGGAAGAATCTTCCCAGAGCATGTTCCGAACCCAACATTGTAACCATTCCCCTGCAGCAACACATGAATTCAAGCATCAAGTAGAGTTTTAGAAGTGACAAAAGCCCATACTATTCAAAACATGTATGGCTCATAGAGTGATTACAATGTAGGCATTTGTTAAACCTGGATTACCCACCATTTTTCAACGGTTATGGAGGTCCTTTTTAATACATTAAGAAAAGATGCTCGTAGGAGGTGGAAAGACTCGGTCATATGAGAAATAGAGAAGCCGCCTTTACCGGTGTCAAAAAAGCCAAATGAAGAACTTGTCTACGAGGTTTAGTTAGCCCGTAACTCTCTCCATCAACCTCAAACCAATGTTAGGACCAAGGAAATAGACCTTGAACACCCAATCTCACGTGTTCAAACTGCAAAACCTTTAAATTTTCAAGGAATAGCCCTTAAACTACTAATAACTGTTAGGAACCGGGAGGGGGGTGACCTTAACTAAATGAATCACTTTGCACTTCTTTGGTCATCAAACTAAATGATCTCAAAAAACAATTGAGATTCACAGAAAAGTCCCGTTAGTCTTTCCGCCTTAATTCCCTTCCCCTACTAATGAAAATCAATGAATAGAACTTACCCTCATGTCATCTAAATTGTAGGATCTTGTCGAATAGATGCATAAATGGATGCACGAGTACCTTAAGTAGAATAATTTGAAAGTAATACTGCAAATATGCTGAAAAGAACTTCCAAAATTTTCAAACGGAAAGAATATGCTAAATAGAAACAGAAGAGTGAAAGTAGTATAATAAACAACCTTGCAGCAACCCGTAAAAATGACTTCGTCTCCATCTTCAAGAAATTTACGAGTTGTTTCACCTAAAGAGACCTGTTTTTGTCCATTCCATGTTAACTCCAGCAAGCATCCATAAGATTCTGGTTCCTGTTGGGAAATGAAATGGCAGTCCAACTTTTAAGTAGAAAAATAATAGGAATATTTTTTGCCAAGTACATTTTAGAATTTAGCACAATGCACTTATGACATCATTATAAACCAAATTTGAGGAAACTTACAGGTCCGCTAATTGTCCCTGTCCCAAAGAGATCACCAGGCCTCAAGTTGCATCCATTGATGGTATGATGTGCAAGTTGTTGAGTCAATGTCCAATATCTATGCCATGAAGACAGAAATCAATAAGCAGCAAATTAAAATACGACATTTATTAGGAGAACCAAAACCTGATTCCTTTCAAATTGTTTCAGTTCAGAAGCTAAAATGTGTAAATTTGAACGTACAAATACGTACACAGAGACATCTATTGTGTGTTTTTTGCTGTAAAAGAGTTAAATTATCAGGACCAGTAACAAGTGATACTCCAAAGAATTTATTATCTACCACCAAATAAATGTATGCCACAGGGTTTAAGATTGGACAGGTGAAGTCACCCCACTCATGAGCTGATTTTGATCTAACTACAACCTAAGTAGATGATCTTTAGCCAATTGAGAGAAAAGAAAAGGCAATACAATCAGTTCTCTTTAATTTAATGATGTTTAACTACTCTAATGTATTGAACAATATTGGGAATTGGAAAAAGCAATCCTTACAGGTTCTTGAAGTTACTCATGGTGACAACGTGCGCATGTTCTTCACCAGTAGGTTTAATCCGAACCTTGCAGAAGGAAAACAGTTTGATCATTGCAAAGGATGGTCCTTTGAGAAATTTATAAAGAGAGCACCAAAATTTGACTATCTTACTGATTCGACGGGAAAAGAAAAAAAAAACTATGGGGCCTAGGAAGTGGTTATCGCAGATTATCATCCAACACTAACAAAAGAGGATTTTTACAAAGTCATATAGGAAAGAAAGTTGGCTAATGAAGTATCGGACAAACTATAAACTTAAGTATACAACGGGCTGCAAGATAGTACCTCCAAGGAAATGTCATAATTCTTGGATATCTTTTCAGCAAGGTATGGCAATGGATGAGGGTTCTGCAATTTATAGCACGCATGATTTAACATGTTAGTTTGTGAGGAAACGAAAAACATGAGATAATAGGGACAAAATTGTGAACTCGAATGGTTTTATGCTTCTAATAAATTGAAAGATATAAGATACCTGTTTGGGAGCATCGCAAGAAAACGGTTCGAGAGCATCTAAGGTCACAATCCAAGGGGATATTGTTGTACCTGAAAGAACACAAAATAAGAATTATGATTCATCTGCTCAATCTAGAGGCTAAAGGGTAAAAATCTAGCAGAAATGGAAGCAAACATGCAATTATGATGGACACTATATAACTGTTTGCTTACAGATACTCCATTAACAGAGCAACAACTCCTAAATTTCTTACCAAAACTCTTCCCAAGGAAAGGCCCAAGAGGCACATATTCCCATGCCTGGATATCCCTAGCTGTTCAAATGAATTCTAATCAATATAGCTTCCACACCTACAACCAAGAAAGAAACTGGAAACCAAGCAAAAAGTAGTATACATACCACTCCAATCATTCATCAACACAAGCCCAAATATATGATCTGCAGCCTCATTTACATCTATAGGCTTTCCTAATTCATTTCCAGGACCAACCACAGCAGCCTAAAATCAATACAGTAACCAACATCTGGTGAAAACAGTAGACATAAATCTGAACTACAAGGTGTAGGCAATTGGCATTTTCATAATGAACTGTACAAGATACAAACGGATATTAACTTCAATCTTGAGCTTTAGTGAGTATGAATGTCAGAAAAACTAACCATTTCTAGCTCAAAGTCCAGCTTCCTTGAAGGACCAAAATATGGAGGAGAATTGCCAGTTGGATAACCCTGACCTCTGTAGAGGAAACAGATACTATAACAGATGACAAAAAATCAAGGAAATCATGACAAATAACGATATTAAGTCAGAATTTGAAGAGAATCTTAATCTTCACCCTTGTTCTTTATTCACTGAAGCACTTATTCATGAAAACGAAATTGGTGAGCACAAATGTCACTTGCACTTACATATATGATATACCACTAATCTATGTTACAATAAGGCAGCACCAAGTTTGGGTGAAGCCCCCTCATTTGAAGACGTATAACATTTGTTGTATGGCGAAAGAACAAGAATAAGCTGCAACTAGGCATTACAATAAACTTCAAGCAATTAAGTTAATATATCAAATTATCAATTCAAAATGCATGAATCACAACCCATAAGAACACCCCCACATAGAATAGGTAGTTTAATTTCATTTCTTCAAGGCTATGAATTCCAAATATTATGACACTTGGGATTATTCGCTATAACAATACAAAATAAATTCCCATTTTCTTATCTTTTCTCCCCTCCTTTCCTACCTTTTCCTGTGAGTGGACACATATAAAAACCAATACGACTGAGTACCACACGTGTAATGACCCGAGTGAACCACTAATTAAATAATTTAAATAAAAAACTTAACAACACGGTTTAAAATTTTAAGACTAGCTCTCTCTCTCTCTCTCTCTCTCACACACACACACACACACACGCACACATATATCGAACTTATTTTCCATCATCCACCGATGTGTAATGTTATATCACAATATCCCTCACTTATATATGCGACGTTATGTCACATTGCCTAAGATTTTTTCCAAGTTAGCATTGTGGATAGCAATACAATAGCAAACACAGATCTTTCCATTAGTATGCAAAATATATAATATCCCGAGACCTTTATCCCTTTCCAAAACCTCTACTCTTGTAAACATACAGCTACAGAGCCCTTCTCAAGACCAAGATTAGCTCTGATACCATTTCTAAACAATCCAAATGGACTATTGACCCAATACCTTAAATAAAGAGCCTAACACCACTGTCCAACAACTTAAACTCAAGTTATTAGTATTAGTTCTCATGTTTCTATGTATATAATATTAATTTTCATCTCTCATCAATACAGTATGGGGTATCACAACACACATAGAATTGCATTCCAATGTGCTTCCCCCATTTCATATGCATGTATAGTATTGCCCGCATTCACCTTTCTTTTAGGAAATCTCAAAGTAGACTATATGCAGTTATGCACGAACACACGTGGATGGGCACGCAAGCATGCACAGATGCACACGCACAACAATAATGCAAAAGAAATAGTGAAAGCATATACTAATTACTCAAGGTTTAACGTACAACCAACAATGCAAGTGTCACTCCATGAACAAAAGAAAACCAGCCAAGCTACTTGAAAACCATCAGCATGGCTCCCAAACGAATATATCCTAACCACTAGCGTACACATGAAGAAGTATGGTTGATAGCAATTGTGTATTGTAAGGTACTTCTTATATAAGATGCAAATTAGTTACACGCAATCAAACATTTCATTCTGCGTTTTATGCAAATTGGAACAGTTGAACAAAGCTTCCACTGGCACTTAAGTTTTCAACAGTTTGGACAAGCAATAAATGTGTATATTCCCAAAATATAGATAAGAGGGTCCATGAGGATGTATAAAGCAAAGTATCACACCTTGGTCTGACAATGTCAGTGCCAGAAATAACAATAGATGATGCTCGTCCATGATATGCAATAGGAAGATGGAACCTGAAAATTTATTGACAGTTTTGAACAATAAACTGAAGAAAACGAAATAAATAAATAAAATAATGAAAGAAAACTACAGTACTGTTTTCTATAGTTTGGAAACGTTTATATTTTCTGTTTTCTGTCCTTATTTTTAAATTTTTTTGTAAACTGTAAACAAAAACATGTTTGTAGTTATTTTTGTTTTTAAAAAATTGTAAACAATTTTCAAAATTTACAAAATTTTTATAAACAGAAAAAATGTGTTTTCACTTGTTTTGTAAACAAGTTTTGATTGTATCTTTTTTTTTTTCTTTCTACTACCTCCGACTACTACATCTGGCTACCAACTCCGACCACCGCCTCCAACTATCACATTCGGCCACCCCTTCCGACCACACCCTCTGACCATCGTCTCTTTCCACTATCTCCGATCACTACATACGGCCTTTGACCACCACTTTTGACCACCATCGCTATCTCTTACTATCGTTCCCGACTTAATACCTCCGATCACCATCTCCAACTACTACCTCCGACCACCATTGCTACCACTTGCTATTATCCAAGGCTAACACTCTCGGTTACCACCATCCGGCCGCCATCTCGGACCACCTGCTCCGACCATCGCCTCTAACTACTATTTTCGACCCCATCGCTACATTTTTCTATCATCACCGAATAACACCTCTGATCACCACCTCCGACCACTGCATTTATCCGCAACCTCTAACTACCACTTTCTAAAAATTTATGTGCCAAATATGTTTTTGTTTTTGTTTTTTTTATATAAAATTTTTTGTTTTTTTGTAAAAAAAAAAAAAACTATAAACGTCACCAAACGGGACTAAGAAAACTACAGTACTATATATTTCCCAATTTCTCACTAACTAGTCTACACTCGCCATGAAATAAAAAATTAGGCAGCATACCAATTTGCTGGAATTGGGTTCTCTGGTCCACGGAATATTGTCCCACAATTCTTTGCATGATACATGGATGAAAAGAAATCAGTATAGTCCCCTATTGCAGCAGGAAGAAGCGTTTCTACCGTGTCCTGAAGCATGGGGCATAAGATAACCATTAGAATGACAAACTTATAGAGCCCACCTTCATATTCAGGAATATGCATACATCTTACCATAGCCACAAGTGCTTTCTGCCTCAAACTTGCATTGTCACGTAATACCGGTTCAGTAGCTGCATTAAAGAATTGAAAAGTTTAAAGTTCTGTGAGATTTGATTCAGCATTAAGGTCCCATCAATCTCCTACATCCATATATTCAGCATTGGGTCGAACTCTTCTTTTGTAATAGCTATGAATAGTCATTCTTTGTATCGGTTAAGTTCGCGAGCTGGAGATAAGCGGAGGGTGCTGCATTTTTCTATGACAACTAAACACGCGCACCTCCCGTCCCATTGAAGGATCGCGGTTATATTCCAATTCCAGAGTATACTCCAGTTGAGTTGAGAGAGTAAACAGCATAATGAAGCTAACTAGGAGAAACTTTTACCAACATGGACTACTTTGGTTATGATAAACAGCTATAAGCCTATGATGATAAAGGGATAACAATTAGCATACATGACAGCAGGTTTTGAATTGTTGCACGAGCTTCTTTCCACGCAGGGCGTCCCATACCCAGGAACTTGTTAAGATTTGGCTGGCACAAGAGCATAACAAATACCAAATCAAATATTTTAGCATTAGTACACCCTATATACCGAATTACAGTTTCTTTTCTTCTTTTTATTTTTTTTATCAAAGGACCCAGTTACTGTTTCGACAGACATGAATATAAACATACCTCACATACACTATGGAATTAGAAAAAATTATTCAATAGGTTGGGAATACCGAGTAAGCATATTGAGATGGGATGCCCACCCAATACATAAATCCACATGTCCCTTTAATGTAGAGTCATGTTTATGTAGGGTCATTGTCTAAAATTATTATTGGAATATTAGATTGATTAGATTGATTTTATTCTGATTTGATTCCCTTTATTATTTATCCCTATTCGCCTATAAATAGGTCATATATTGTACAGTTTCAATAGACAGAAAATATACAGTTATTTTCTCTT
>JAOTRH010221869.1:0-10490 GCA_034768845.1 Heliamphora exappendiculata
AAGCCATCCTTATTTGACGATCTTACCGCTGAGTTGGCCCATTTATTAATGATCTCTCATCATCAAATCACTTTTCTGATGTGTGTATCGCGGGAGATGATCTTCAATGTCGTCCATCCAGCTCAGCCCAGGGATCAAGCGCCTTGCCTTGCTCGGGTATGAATGCCGAGCATTCCTCATAATAGTGCCGAGCGCCATGTCTTCGAGATTTGGGAGCCAAACTCTCGTTGAGCTCGGGCCTTACGCCTCGAAGTCTCTAGAGCCCGGATACACCATTGTATAGTTCGGCCTATTGCCCGAGCTGATGTGGACATGCCAAGGAACGTCCCGTGCTGATATGGACTGCTGCGTTGTACGGCCTTCCACATGTGCTTCACGTGGCTTTGGTCGGAACTTGATCCCCCTCAATTGCCCCCATCATCTGTTGTTGCTCAAAAACTCGAGCAGCTGGAAGGTGATGTAATGTCTTTGCTCAATTTGTCACTTTGTCTTTTGGTCGGGAGGTTTGTTGAGCAAGTTTCGCTGACATACTGTCCCTTAGCTGTCTTTTTCGCCACGTGTTAAGCCCCTACCGATTCTGCGGCGCATTTAATGCGTGCATTGAATGCGTACAACGTTAGCTGTACCTTGGATACTGAAACGTCATTGGAATGTCGGCTATCGTATTAATAAATGTCAATCATTTGGCTTAATAATGGTGGATTTGCTCGGATTTTTTGTCCCGATAAAACATTTTGCTCGGGATCATTAATCTGACGACGGACATTGCTCGGTTCTGTAGTCCGAACACCAGTACTACGAACTCAACCGCCGCGAGCTGTTCGGGCTGATCTGCTTGGGAGACACATCCTGCATGTGTTAAATGAGCATTAAATGCGCACGGCACGCATCAGAGCATGCGCCATAATTGCTGCCCTTTGGCGCTTCGTTTGAATGTTCGTGAGGCTATAAAAAGGGGGAGGGTCTTCCTTCCCCCCTTTTTACGAACCCCATTCCCTGTCTTAAGGCAATTTTCGACAACCACCACCTCTACGACTCCGGCGACTGTGATCTCTGCTACTCCAGTAACTTTCGAGACTTCAAGAGACTTCTTCTTTCAAGGTTAGCATCCCTCTTTTCCCCGTTTCATCTCTTTTATGAAAAATCATGGCCAATGTCACCATAGTGGGGGCTAGCCCCAGTGGCATATGCCTCAAGTTCCCTGGCGCCGCCGCTGCCACCCCCGGCAATGGCGGTGTTGCTGGGGAAGCACCCTTAACTGGACATGAATTTATATATCTAATGCTACCTTCTTCTTTTTTTAGACAATGGGGCGTCTCGCGCGGTATGTTGACACACCAGAGGCCTTGGCCGAGCTCCACCGAGCTCGGTTAATCCCTGATGACGTTACCATTCGCCAGGCCATTGATAAAGAGACCTGGACTATTGAAGAGCTCGGGGCTGCCGTTTTGCCCCTCGTGGCTCTCTTAGAGTCTAGGCTGGAGTTTCCCCTCCTGAGCATCATGAGGGAGGCTTTGGCTTTTTATCGACTGTGTCCGGCGCAACTTATCCCAAACGATTTTTCCATACTGATGGGAGTGGCATTATTGAATCGGTACATGGGCATCGATCTCGGTATTTGGGAGATTCAATACTGCTACTACATCTCTGAGACGTCCAAAGGCTAGAACAGGTACTACTTGAATGCCAAAGATGGGCGTCAAATAGTGCTCGAATTAAAGAACTCCCATAACGGAGATTTAGACGATTTCATAGTGGTCGGAGGCAACTGGCAGCTCGAACTTGGCGTCCACGACCAACGTGTTTGGCTCTGCCCCACAAAAGCTAGATCTCCAGGTAGCCGAGCTCCCCCAAGTATTCTGCATTACATTTCTTCTCTTTCTATGTATCCCGATGTCTAATGTCTTGAAATTTTCAGGTGCCTACTGCAACACCACCGCCATCAAGGACAAGAGAGATCGGAGAGAAGGTCGGGTTAATCTCGATCACCTCAGGCGTGTGCTTGACTGGGACAAGGAGGTCTGCACTTTTAGGCGGTTGTTTAACGGCATCCCAATCTGACCAGACGAGCTCGCTCATCGTCTAGAACCAGTCGAAGGAGGCGCAACTGAGGCAGGTCAGAGCACAGAAGCTTTCACCTCCCGAGCAATAAGCAGACCATCCTCCAGCTCTACTAGCCGAACAGTGCTAGAGGCGATCGAGATGTTACAGAGGAATCTCTTCAACTTGCTCGGGAATGTGCTCAGCGTGACTCCACCCATTCAAACATCCACAGCACCGGCTCCACCACCTGGGCCGGTCACCCAGGCTCCGCCAGCCCTCGGAGGACCAGCGCTGACACAACCTTCCCAGGCACCCAGGAAAAGAGGCACGACGGCTGAGAGTTCAGAGCGGCAGGTTTGGCGCCGAGTTGAGCCTCCTTTGCCCCCTGCGGCCCTCAGTTCAGATATTCTCGCGCTGGAACCCGAGGCACCTCTCACTTTCAACCCCACCCATCGTGGCACCCCCTTATCTACCCGAGATTCCGTTCAGGAGAGTCATCATGTGGCGTGGGCCATGGCCAAAAGCCTCTGTCTACCGAAGGACAAGACCTCGTTTGCCGCCCTTCCGAGCACCGCACTGTGCAAACAGGCCGCCCAACATCTCATTGTGGTAAGGGCCTGAGATCCATGTACTTTAATTCGTATAATCCGATTTACACTTGTATAGTTTTTAATCAACTCCATTCCTGAATAGGGCCTTTAAATGGGCATGAAGGCCACCGAACGATGCAGCCAGCTGCAGAAGAAGCATGACCTCCTGCACGTCGAGGTCCTCAAACTCATAGAGGATGTGAAGATCCTGTAGGCTCAGGTCAGCGATGCCTGTGCGGCAAAGGAAGAGGCCGAGATCCGAGCTAGAAAAGCCCTCGATTCTGTTAAGGATCAAGAAGCCAATCTTGCCTCGGTGATCAGCCAGCTGGAGAAGGCTTCGCAGGGCAGAGCTGCCCTTGAACAAGAAAATTTTGAGCTCAAAGCTGCCAACGCACAAGTGCACCAGGAGAGGTATGACGAGGGCTTCAACAAGGCAGGGACATCTATGAAGTCCAGGTGATGAGCATGCAGAATCCCTTGTTCAAGATGGGATGGGATTCTGTCCTCAACGCCGCGCACATTGTTCTGATTCCGAGCTTCGTAGGACCGTGCCTTGGATCCAGCCGACCATCGCATTTCCCGACCAATTGGCTCACCTGATCAGCTCGCCATCCCTCCAGGCCCCGTGATCGAGGCACTTCTTATTTCGACTGCTCAGGTGGTTTCGCCGCCACCTCCAGCTCAAGACGTCGAGATACCTCCACCGCCTCCAGCCGAGCAAAACATTGATGGAGCAAAATTTGAGGAGCTGGAGCCCTTGTGGCCAGCACCGGAGACCTCGACAACTAATGCTACCGTGGGCCTCACAATGGAGGACGACGATCTCGTACTTGCGGAGGCTCCAGCTCAGGAGGTGGTGGAGCAAACAACTGAGGAGGAGTTGACGAACCCTGAACAACAGGCGTAGGATTTATTTTCCTTTCATTTTTCCGGTCACAAAGTAAATTGTTCTAATCTGCCTTGCACGGCCTCAATCCTTCTGTGAGGTCGGCAGGGCCCCATTTTGTATACAGCTCTGCTTTGTTTATGAAAAGATATTTCTGTTCATCCTCTTTTTATTACTGTTCTTGTCCTTTCTTTGATTCTAATTTTTATGCAAGTATATGGAGCTCAGCCTCATTCTACTGGGTGAGATCGGGCAATCTCTAATCGCATTGAGATTAAACCGAGCTAAGATGGTTAACAACTTCACAAGGTCACCCGTACACTGTCAATTAATTCAAGCCGTAGCATAACCGAGCAGGACATCTTGGTCAAGCAAAACCTTACGATTTACCGACCACGTCCCCTTGTGACCTAAGAATGGGATGTAGAAATCTCAAAATTACCTCGCATGCACTTTTACTGGGTTTGTTGCACGGCCAACCATGCTCAGATAGTTCTTGCCGAACAAGTCCTAACGCCTAACTGGGCTATGGACATTTGGGCCCGCCGAGCTTGATGGCACCACCAGCGTAGTCATTTGGGCCCGCCGTGCTCGGACAGTTCTGCCCGGACCTTTTGTGCCTAGCTGAGCTAAGATTTTCTTACCCAGGCGTGACTTAAAGTCACCGGGACTTTTGTGCCTAGCCGAGCTAGGACTTTCTTACCCAGGCGTGACTTAAAGTCTCCGAGACTTTTGTTCCTGGCCGAACTAAGACTTTCTTGCCCAGGCGTGACTTAAAGTCTCTGGGACTTTTGTGCCTAGCCGAGTTAGGACTTTCTTGCCCAGGCGTGACTTAAAGTCTCCGGGACTTTTGTGCCTAGCCGAGCTAGGACTTTCTTCCCCAGGTGTGACTTAAAGTCACTAGGACTTTTGTGCCTAGCCGAGTTAGGACTTTCTTCCCCAGGCATAACTTAAAGTCACCGAGACTTTTGTGACTAGCCGAGCTAGGACTTTCTTGCCCAGGCGTGACTTAAAGTCGCCGGGATTTTTGTGCCTAGCCGAGCTAGGACTTTCTTGCCCAGGCGTGACTTAAAGTCGCCGGGACTTTTGTGGCTAGCCGAGCTAGGACTTTAGCCGAGCTAGGACTTTCTTGCCCAGGCGTGACTTAAAGTCGCTGGGACTTTTGTGCCTAGCCGAGCTATGACTTTAGCCGAGCTAGGACTTTCTTGCCTATGTGTGACTTAAAGTCGCCGGGACTTTTGTGGCTAGCCGAGCTAGGACTTTCTTGCCCAGGCGTGACTTAAAGTCGCCGAGACTTTTGTGCCTAGCCGAGTTAGGACTTTCTTGCCTAGGCGGGACTTAAAGTCACCGGGACTTTTGTGCCTAGCCGAGCTAAAGCTTTCATGAGATGCTCTAAGATTACACATGAAAACTTTAAAGATTCTCTTTATTCATCATCCCGAACAAATTTACAGCTGATACTTTAATGATAAAACTTCCATAAATTCTTGGCATTCCACGGCCTCGGGATTTTTTTTCCTTTCATATCTCCAAGTATGTATGCTCCCATGCCAGCAATTGATATGACTTTGTATGGACCCTCCTAGGTCGGGCCTAGCTTGCCGTCAAGGGGGTCCTTTGTATTAAGGAAGACCTTCCTAAGGACGAGCTCGCAAACCTGGAAGCTCCTCTGATTCACCGTCTGTTATAGAACTTTGCAAGTTGTTGGTGATAGGATGCCAGCTTGACCAGAGCCCGCTCTCTCCTTTCCTCGGCTAAGTCCAGGTCCCGAGCAATGCTGAGATCGTTATTCCCGGACTCAAAGGCTTCAGTTCTGATGGTAGGCATGCCGACCTCCAAAGGGATAACTGCTCCTAAGCCATAGGCCATGGTGAATGGCGTCTCCCCATTAGAACTCCTAGGAGTTGTTCGATAGGCCCACAGCACGGAGGGGAGTTCGTCTGCCCACTTTCCTTTGGACTTCTCTAATCTTCTCTTCAACCCTGAAAGAACTGTCTTGCTCGAGATCTCTGCTTGGCCATTGCTCTGGGAAAATGAAGGCGTTGAGAAGTGGATCTTTATGCCCAAGCCCGAGCAGAATGTCTTGGACAGATTATTGTCGAATTGCTTCCCGTTGTCTGCAACAATGGCACGCGGAATACCAAATCTGGTGATGATGTTCTTCCATAAAAATTTCTTCGCGTCCACATCTCTTATGTTGGCCAAGGGCTCATCTTCCACCCATTTGGAAAAATAATCCGTAGCTACAATTAGGAACTTTCTATTGCCATGCGCTTTAGGAAATGGCCCAACAATATCCAGTCCCTATTAAGCAAAAGGCCATGGACTGGTGATTGGATTAAGCTCCTTGGCTTGTTGTCTGTGCAAGGGAGCAAACCTTTGACACTTCTCGAACTTCTGTGAATAGACTTGGGAATCTTCCTGCATATACGGCCACCAATAGCCCTGGCTCATTGCTCGGTGTGCCATAGATCTTCCCCCTGTGTGGCCCGTGCATAGCCCTTCATGAAGCTCGAACAGAAAGTCTTGGACCCTGTTCGGATGAACACATAGTAGATAGGGCCCCACAAAAGATCTTCTATATAACTGACCCTTAGGAGATAGCCAGAAATGTGCAGACATGTCTATGATCTTTTGTGCTTCCTTCTTGTCCTCTAGGAGCTGGCCACTGTTGAGGAATTTGACGATGGGGTCCATCCAACTTTGCTCCTAATCTTCTTCAATGGCACATACCTGCCGAGCAGTAGTGTCAATGCTCGAGCTCTCCTGTTCTGTACTTCCACCGTTCTCTTTAGACCGAGCTCGGTTGCTGAGGCTAGGGCTGCCAGGGCATCAGCGTGGGAGTTCCCCTCTCAACTGACTTGCTAGATCTGTACTTCTTCAAAGCTCTTGACCAACTTGAGTGCTATGGACAGGTAGGCAACCATCCTGTCATCCCTGGCATTATACTGTCCAGTCATCTGGTTGACCACTAGTTGCGAATCACAAAAAACTTTCATCTTTCTGATGCCTAAGAGCTCGGCACTCCTAAACCCTACGAGTAGTGCTTCATACTCGACTTCATTATTAGAGGCTGGGTACACCAACCTTATTGAGTGTTCTATTACTAATCCATCAGGGCAGATGAGAATCACTCCCGCTCCGGAGCCCTTCTGGTTTGAAGCACCATCGGTGAATAACCTCCATTCTTGTAGTATTATTGTCCGGAACTTGGCGTTTGATGCCCTATTTTCTTCTCCGTCCCTTTTCTCTGTCTGATCATCCTTTCCCCCAGCTCGGGCTCGAGTAGGGTTGATTCTGCACTGTGCGGTGTGCCAGGCTTGGAGAATTCAGCAATAAAATCTGCAAGGACCTGACCTTTGATTGCTGTTCTTGGTCGAAACTCGATATTGTACTCTCCGAGCTCCACTCCCCACTTGGCAATCCTTTCAGATAGATCAGCTCGACGTAACAAGGATTTGAGAGGGTGTGTAGTTAGAACAATGATCTTGTGGGCCTGAAAGTACTGTGCCAGCTTTCGAGATGCCATGACCAGGGCTAGTGCTAGCTTCTCCAAAGGCAAGTATCTGTTCTCGGCATCGAGGAATGTGTGGCTGACATAGTAGATCGGAAGCTGTTCGGCAACGTTCATTCTGAGTAGGATGGCACTAACCGCATATTCGGACACTACAAGATACATGTATAGCTCCCCCCCAAGCAAGGGCTTGGAGAGAAGAGGAGCCGAGGTTAGGTACTCCTTCAAATTTTGGAGCGCCTGATCACACTCCTCCCCCCAAACAAAATTTTTGCCCTTTTTCAACAACTGAAAGAAATGATGGCACTTATTTGATGGTTGGCTGATAAATCTGTCCAGTGCTGCTGCCATTCCTATCAATCGTTGTATCTCCCGAACAGTTTTTGGGGGCTGTATGTTCTAGATTGCTGTCAAGCCCCAAACCCCGGATCCCGTGAACTCCATTTAATAACTTCACGTTACCAAATCATTGAGGAGACTTTTTCTTTAAAACCCTATTTATGGTTTGAACCTCTTTTAAAAAAAGACACTAGAATGTATTATTTTTTTTTAATTCTTTCCTAAACTCCAAAAATATTCTAAGTATAAAAATTAACATTTTGGGCAGAATCTCTTCTATTTTTCGAACTATCCCAAATTTTTTGTATACTTGTAGAATTCAAATATCACTCCATACATCAGGCGCCGCCTGAATTCCAACTCACAATCACAACTTAACAATCGCATAATTCATAATTTTTCCATCACGGTGAATTTAAACCATTCTCAATATCCATACTAATCATATTCTCCGGTTCTATAGTAAACATACATTTCCATCACATCTATATTAATCCACTTGAATAATAAAACATATCAAATCCCAAAGTGTTTTGCAAAATATAAAGATGTTTCCATAGACTCCATACAACCTGTGCGTACATTAAGTTTACAATATAACAAAAATCACCACTTAATCTCCAAAGCTTAAGAGAGCTGCTCAAATATATCTTAATTCTTCTTTTATTCACCTGGACCTGAAAAAATGTTAAACAACGTACCTGAGTCGAAACCCGTAGGATAAAGACTAAAATAGTGCAATGCATTATTTGTGAGGAGTGGATGAGCAAGATATTATGCAATCACTTTCATTGATTCATTTTATTTATTTCTTAATTCACTTACACTTCCAGTTCATATAAATTTCAAAGATGATTTAAATTCATTTAAACTTCTTGGCTTCAAATTCACTTAACTCATCCACTTAGTTTGTCTGTTAATTATTTCTATATTATAGTATCATTAAACTCGTTTCAACGTCTTAATTTATCTATTAAATTTTTATTTTTATTTTTCTCTTTCTTTCTCATTAATCACATTTCATCTTTCGTATTTCTCTTTCTATCTCCTCATTCTTATTAGGCTCATTATCTATTCTAATTCAATCATTGGCATTCTCTTATTTTCCATCTTTTCTTCTTTTGCCATAAATTACAGTTTCTCTTTATCTTTCTTTAGTTCTCACTTTTATTCTCATTTTCTTTTAATAAATCTTTGAATACCAACGTACGCTTGTCTACCATAAAACAATTAACTTTCTTATTAATTCATTAGTTCATTATCCATACTTATATTTTATTTCATCAATCTAATACTGAACCGACGTAGGGTGCAGCTTATAGAAATCCCTCCTTATTCTCCCAATAGGTTACTCAAAGTCAATGGTGAATAGATAGCTCTATAACTCACCTCTACAATCATCAAATACCAACGTCGGGTGCAGCTTATAGAAACCCTTTCCTATTCTCCCAATAGGCTACGTGAAACCATTGATGAATAGATAGCTCTATAACTTACCACGACCCAATCACGTCCGTTTTGAGGGGGCTAACCCGAGGAAACACGGTACCCAGCTTGCGCAAGTTTTCGGTCTTTCACCGCGGAGCTGGTCATGCCCAACTTAATCACATCCGTATCAATCAAACAATTGTCGGTTCCATATTCGATTAATGCAACATTATTCATTAGCAACCGGGAGTCCATCTCCCTAAATCAAGTCTCATAATTACTACCATATCAATTCAATAAAACCTAATATTCATTAAATCGAAATTTTCAATCACTTTTCATAATTTCTTTCATTAATCGTCTGTCCAATTCTCATGAATCTAAGACCGCTTTATATTTTACCAATACAAATTTTAAATTTGATTTTTATTATACCATCCATGATTTTCCCAATTTTATTTTCAAGTTTCATCAATTTCATATATCCCAAACACACTTTCATTATTTCTCTCATTTAACACTTATCCAATCTTCATAAATTATCAATCCATTTACGCTTCCTCTATATGGTTCAGACGTATATAAAGAATTTAAAATTTCTAAATTTTCCAATTTAGGTGTCACTTTATTCCGTTTAATTCAAACCAACCAATTGAAAAGTTTCAACAACATTTAATAACCATATTATAATTGCTTTATTCATGTATTATGTTTTCGCCTCATCTTTACCAACATATTTCATATTTTCACAAATTAAAATTAACTAATTTCTCAAATGTATCATATTAGGGTTGGATAAGGTCCACTTTGTTGATTTAATTCGCTAACTCAACCCTTAATGTAGAGTTCATCATAAGTCACTTTTATTTAATTGGTTCTCGACTTCTATGAGAGCAATGTGTCCCAAACGCTATTCACACAATTTAAACCCACTAAGTTCTAAATATTACTTGTTATTCACGAGTTTATCCTTCATTAGTCCACTTCACAATTTCACATTACTATATCATATTTAAATGCTTCTACTCCCAATTCATATATTAAGTTTCAAGACTTGAGTTCACACATTGTTTAATTATGATTTTCAGTTAATTTAAATATGAATTTTTATATCAACCCTTCTAAATTAATCATTCCAATAATAAGTTTAGTTTGCATTCAAATTTTCAAGTTAAACGGCTCCAATAACTATTCAAGGCTCCATTTTAATCCTCTAATCGACTCACTACAAATTCATCCACCGGTTAGTGAATTTAAACTCAAGCATCCCACAATTAATTTTGGTTTAGGAGAGGAGAACACTAATTTAATCACATCCTCCTATGTCAAGGCCTCTATAGATCCTTAATTATCTCTAATTTCATCCAAGAGCTTAACTCTCATAATTTCACGTTAATCAATTCAAACACTTAAATAAATTATTTATTTCTCAATCATAGAGCTAAACTTTTATACTAAAAAAAAAAAAAATCAACACAAATCAACTCAAGGAACTAAAATTAATCAAAATCCTACCTGGTTAGAAGCAAAACCTTGTGAATTTCGTCCCAATTGCAGAAACCCTAGGTTCAGCCAGTCTTGAATTTTTGCTCCAAGGACTTTCGGCCAAGTCAGGTTCTTGCTCCATGAGGCTTCAATATGTTGATTACGCTTTGGTTCTTCTCCGGTGGCCTCCCAATTCGAAACTCAA
>JAOTRH010221880.1:0-10489 GCA_034768845.1 Heliamphora exappendiculata
GATATACTTTGCTTGTGATAAGTCCAACATCCTTTATTTTTGATCTCGCACAAGCTTGATCCCAAGGATGTGACTGGCTTCTCCCAAGTTCTTCATATCAAAATGCCCAGATAACCATACATTAACCGTAGATATTGCCCCCACATCATTTTCGATGAGCAAGCTATCGTCTACATAAAGTACTAAGAAGATCAGCACGCTTTTGTCACGCTTTTTGTACACACAGAACTCATTCGGATTTTGATTAAAATTATAAGACTTAATGGGTTGAACAAATCGAGTGTTACACAACATGTGTTCCTAGTCCTTTGCAATGAATCTGTCTAGTTGTATCATATAGATACACTCGTCAAGACTTCAATTAAAAAAAGCTGTCTTAACATCTATTTGCCAAATTTTATAATCAAAATGTGCGACAATGGATAAGAAAATCCAAATAGACTTAATCATAGCTACCGGTAAAAAGATTTTTTCATAATCGATCCCTTCTTTCTGAGTGAACCCTTTAACAAAAAGCCTAACTTTGAAGGTTTTAGCCTTCCCATCTGCTGCTCTCTTTCTCTTGTAGATCAACTTGCATTCAATAGATTTTTATCCCTTCGGATGGTTCTACAAGTTTTCAAATCTAATTGGAATACATAGATTCTATCTCTAAATTCATAACCATTTGCCAAAGATCAGCATCTTTGTCTTAAAGTGCTTTATTGTAGTTCAGGGCTCGATATCTAGTTCTGTCGGGATTCTATCAAAAGATTCTCCCAAGAACATATACCGGTAAGGTTAATGAACAACCTTCCCACTACGACGAAACACTACTTGTGTATATGTACTAGTAGGAACACGTTGCGGAGAATCTAAGCCATGTGCATCAGCACCGTGTTCTTGATTTGCACTAGTCCCAATAATCCTCCTACTACGACGAGGTAATAGAATATCAGTGACTTGTTCTTTCGTTCTACTAGTATTTCTCTTAGTTCTTCTAGAATAATTTTGCTATTAGACTTGTGATCCATAATGTAATTCTCTTTCGAGAATAGAGCATTGGTGCTAATAATGACCTTCTGATCCTTAGGATTATAAAATATACCACCCTTCGTTCTCTTGGGATACCCCAGAAAGAAATAGACTTCTGTTCTCGATTTTAACTTACCCGCGTTCCCTTTCAGCACATGTGCTGGATACTCCCAAATCCAAATGTGTTTCAGACTAGGTTTACGCTTGGTCCATAATTCTATGGGAGTAGAAGGAACTGACTTAGAAGGTACCATATTCAGAATGTAAGCCGTTGTCTCTAAAGCGAGTCCATAAAACGAATCGGATGAACCTGAATAACTCATCATGGACCTTACCATCTCCATAAGAGTCTTATTCTTTCTTTCTGCTACACCATTCTGCTACGGAATGCCAGGTGGAGTCAATTGGAATGTAATCCCCTCTGATGACAAGTAGTCCTTAAACTCTCCAAAGAGGTATTTTTCACCACGGTTGGATCGTAATGATTTGATACTTTTATTCAGACGCTTCTCTGCCTTCGCCTTGAATTTTTTAAATTTCTCAAAGTATTCAGACTTACGGTGCATCAGATAAATGTATCCATACCTTGAGTAGTCATCAATGAAACTGAAGAAATACTTAAAGCCACCTCTAACTCAGATTGTCATAAGACCACACACATCAGAATGAACCAGTTCAAACGGTTCTTTAGTTCTATAGCCTTTAGCTGAAAAGGACATTTTGGTTATTTTACCTTCTAAGCAAGATTTACATACTAGAAGTGCCTTCACTTTCAATGAACTCAAAAGTTCATCTGCTACTAGTCTATTTATCTTTTTTAGATTAATATGACCCAAGCATAAGTGCTAAGAAAATATTTAGTTCATTAAAAATGAAAACTTTCTCTTATATGGTAAAGTAGATGTGTTGTTCATTTCAGCCAGTTACAGTATATGAGAGATTATAGTAATAATATAAAGATCATCAACTAATGTACCAGAATTGATAATCCGTTTATTATTTTTAATAACCGCAGAGTTATTAAAATAAACCAAATATCCGTATTTAGCCAATTTAGAAACGGAAACTAAGTTCCTTCTAATGGCAGGTACATAAAGACAATCTCTCAATATTAAAACCCAATCTCTACCAAAACTAAGAGTGACTTCTCCTACTGCAACTGCTATTATCTTTGTATTATTACCCATATGCAGGTAAATCTCTCCATCACTAAGTTGTCGAGTTTTCTGGAACTCCTGCAAAGAATTACAAACATGATTAATAGCTCTCGTATCTACACATTAGGTACCGGTAGATAATACCGCTAAACATGTTTCTACAACCAATGCACAAATATTTCCCTTGTTGTTCTGCTTGCTGAGAAATACTGGACATGGTTTTTTTCAATACCGTATCTAGTTACAGTAAAAATATCTGCCTTTCAGCTTTTCACACTAATCTGTGGTCCACTAATTACCCTTGAAATCGTGTCACCTTATTTCTGAACCTTTTTTTTTCATGCCTTTTGGCTGAGAGAAATAACCATTTTCAAAAACAAATACATTTTTTGGCATCGAATGAATGCCATTGATAGTTAAAGTTATATCTAAGTAGCATTTTCAGTCAACAAAATTTGATTCCGTTAGTTTGTTTTCTTTGATTATTAAAATGAGTGGGTTGAAAGCAATTTAAATCTTGAAAATTATATAATTAAAAAATACCGTTAATTATGATGAGCAAAATTTTGAAATAGTTTTAATTTGGTTTCCTCTACCATTTTAAAATTAATTCGCCAGCAGTTTGGTAACCTAAGAATAGCATACCTCGTTAGGAGGACGTCTTCTATCTTTCATAAGATCAGGCAGGCCAATTCTTTTTAATTTTACTATCTAAGCAATTGACCCTGCCAAGTAAAATTAAATAGTTGACATAGTTTTGGTCTAGTATATAATAGCAGTGACTCAGTTAAAGAAAATACTATTATATATAGTTAAGTGTTAACCATCACCTAATCTCAAATCAATCGCTTCACAATGAACCCTTTAGTTGGAGAAGTGATCCACACAAACAATTATTCAGAATTATCTCTAAATGAGATTTGTACTGGCGATACCGCAATTAATCTGTCCGTTAGGGATGAAAGTCTTACTGCCGACATGCAGAGTTTAATTGCATCACCTACAAATTAGTGATGGAGACTGCGAAATTTATCTGCGAATAAATTTTCTCTCCCACTTAAATTTTAAAAATATTTTTTAGGGTTATAAAAATTTATTTAATTAAAATAAATTTATTAATTTTGAAAAATCATACGATCTGAAAGAATCAAATATATTTCTGTCTACATGATTTCAAAAATTCTGATTTATCAAACTATCTTTTCGTGATTAAATGCGTAACAAATAAAATTTAATAAATGCACAGTTTTTCCTTCAGCTTCTTAGCTAAGATATTGATAAAGGCATTTTATTTTTTTTATTTTTTATTTTTTATTTTTTAAAAAATAATAATTTATCTCGATTAAATATTTTTTTATTTAATTAATTTGAAATTTGAAATTAATTTTTACGTTTTTCTAATATATTCAATTTTATGAAAAATTATTTTAAACGTGATATTTTGTAAAAAATAAAATATCTAAAACTTTTTCATTTAATTAAAATTAATTAATTAAAAAAATATTTTATTTTCCATTACAGAATATTTTAATTAAAATTAAAATTTTAAATTAATTAAATTAGCATGATAAATAAAATATATATGCAATCATCCACGTTGTTCATATATATAAAGATATGATATGCATATATTTCGATTTTATGATCCAAGTGAAATACTGAGGTGTTTTAGTCTCCCTAAGAAAATTAGCTGTTTCAATTCCTATTTGCCTTTAATTCAGTGTCCTAATTGCATCAGGCTTTCTTGATACTATCTAATATATTAATATATATCAAATCAGTCATATATCTATCAAAAAATCAATACAAATCAGCCTCGGGAGAGAGAAAATAGCTTGCCACCACTGACGCCACCTTGTCGTCGCATTTAGGCAGCTCCTGCCACCTCATTCGAGTTCCGTTTTTTATGAGTTTTATATCATTAGAAAGCTCTCAAAATATAAAAAAAAAATTATCAAAAAATCTGCTGAGAAACTCCCCAAAAAACAGCAGAAAAAACTGCCTGAACGACAAAAAACACTACCGGCTGCAACAGCACTGCGCCGCCAACTTCCCGAGACTATTTCAATCTCTTTCCAAACTCCGTTTTCAACATACTTTATATCAAAAGAAAGCTATCAAAAAGTACTATTTTTTAATAAAAAAAGTACGCTCAAAACAGATTTAAAAACCTCCTAAAAATCACCTAGAACAAACTGTCGCCGCTCACCAGCGCCGCCGCCTAGAACTGCCAACTTTTCAAGGCTTTTTTGACCTCTTCTCAAACTTCGTTTCCAACGTATTTTATATCGTTGGAAAACTCTTGAAAAGTAAAATTTTTCTATCAAAAAATATGCTCGAAAATAGCCTGAAATTTTTTCAAAAAATAGTTTGGAATTTGCTGCCGCTGCCGGCCTGTTTGCCGCCTGTTTGGGTTGTGATTTTTGCCCAATTTTTTTTTATTTTTGACAGTATTTTGAGTTATATTTTACTGCTATTTTATGTTTAAAAAATTACTCAAAAAATAGTCCCAAAAATTGCCCAAAAGATCATAAAAATTGTCGCCGAACTCCCGCTGACAAAGCCGCCGAAACTGGGCTGTTTTGGTGATTTTTTCCCGTTGTTTTTTACTTTTCTAATGCTATTTTCTATTCATAGATACTGCAAAAAAAACATACCGAAAAAAATCATTTAAAATTATTAAAAACTTACCGCAATCCGTGGCCCGTTAAAACTCGAACCACTGCCGATGTCGCCTCCATTATTCGTGTTCTTAGACATATTCAACCTATTCTTAAATAATCTAAACAGATATTTTAAAAATATAAATTAGCTATCATATCGATCCTATGTCTGAAAGACTCACATTCGATCTATCACGGTCAACCCCCATGATTAAAAATAATAATCATCATTCACAACTCATTCAATCAAATATGAATTAACAATGATCATAAAATTGAAATTAGAACGCCTACAAAATAAAGTTAACAACAGTTCTAAAACTATCTGACCCCGATAATCGAAAACAAAAAAATAAAATTGCTCTAATACCAATTGTTGGAGGTAAGACTTCCAAGATCTTTGTTTTTACAAACGATTAACGAAAAAAATTAACTGGACGAGCAAATGCCAAAACGGGCTCCAGATAAAACTTTTGATGACGAACGATCAAAATAAAACCCATGTATCTGAAATTAATTTAGAAGAATACATTTTTACCAGTCGAATTTTTAACTACGATTTGAATCTGAGTTAAAACTCCTGTCAGATCTTCTACTATATTACCTTATGTGATTCTTAGATATAGTGTAAGCTATAATCCTTCGAAAACTCGTACCGGCAGAACCTGGACAACTTTAGTCTTAGAAGACAAGTTATGAAACGGGTTCAGCCTACCCGCATATTTATAGGGCTACAACAGATACCTGAACAGTAATTATGAATAAGACTTCTAGTAGAACATAGACACGTATCAACGATTTTTGCAATTAAGCAAATCTCATAGCAGTATCTGTAATTATGAAAAATCAGTAGCGATTTTTGCAATTTTTATAAAAAATTGAATTACAGTTCACACCACTGAATAACTATAATTGCACTATGACCCATAATCTCAAGACCATATAGCATTGAACTACTGTTATTAAATGTTTACCATTTTTCCCCACGTTAAGATTCTCGATACCCGCCAATTAAATTTAATTACTGATAATTTAATTTAATCGCCATCTTGATATTTCTTAAGCCCTTCTAGTTAACTTATTTGACCGTCGAATAATCAAATCCACCTGTAGGGTTTAGCCTGATCAAAACTTATAAGTTTCTTTAAGGGGGTATCGTCAATACCGATCTTTCGGGACGTGGATTCCGTCAATAATTAATATGTTCCATATGAATAATACCGCTATCCAACTCACCGACCCATATAAGATCGTACCCTCTAATCAATCAAAATAACAAATATTAAATATATACAAATTAATGATTATTTTAAAATTAATAGGATAAGCACTATTCATAATAATTTTGGAGTGTGAATTAATTTATATAGTCAGTATAAAATTAATTACCCCAAATGTCCCGTTCAATACACACAAAGTATACTAGCACAGAGAGTCGAAATAATAGATGACGCTATTATCTGTTCCCCGTAATCAAGACAGGCCTACTAAAATTCTGTACTACAGTTTTACCGATGGTATGTCAATTTTCATCTAAACTGTGAACATAAAACTTATATTCTATAATAATCTAAAATTTGATCTTCTGTATGTAATACGTACTCTACATACCAGATTAAATACTATACAGAATATCAGGCATCCATGCATAACATTGAAAAAATAATACGCATACATTGCTCATTAATATTCTCATAAAATAAAATATTAATTTTATTAAAATAAATTTAAATATTAAAAATATGATTTTAATATACCAACCCTTACAGAGCTGAACAAGAAACCCTAGCAACCCAACAAACATATGCATTGTCGCAGCTCCATAGCTATTTATCTTATTTAAAACCATCCAAAAACAACGACTATTATCCTTCCATTAAACCAACGCAATCGTCTAAACCCATAACTGATTTGTCACTTAGAAGACAGCTTCTTGTTAAGTGTTGCGACTATGCTTTGTCACCCCTGATAATCTCGGTCCTTTTTGCCGTGGACGTAGAAGGTAATCCCGTCACCTCCGACGAACCGTGATCCTCTCTCTCTCTCTCTCTCCTCTCTCCTCTTTTTTTCAAGGGAGTCTATTTTGTTGCCAAATGATCAAGATCCTCGGCTGCCCATCGACGAAGGACTTCTGGGCAACATTGTAGCTCATGGAATAATGCACAACGGATGAATGATACTACCTGTTATATTTGTTAACATACTTGCTTGCTAGCCCAATAGTAGGGCATTCTACGGTTCATCCAGGTTGGGAGTTCAAATTGCCCTGATCCCCTAGGTTCTTAACCTCCTTATAACAAAAAATAAAGTTATATTTGTTGACAAACGAAAGAGGCGATTTGATTATATATATGTATATGTATTGCACCAATTTTATACTACATAAAAAATAAGTTTTGAAAGTCAGGGGTGGCCATAGCCCCTTAGCTCTCTTGTCTTTATCCTTGCTTCTTACTGGCTACCATCTCCTCTAACTGGTGGACACTTTTACCCACCCTCTTTCCATACCGCATGCCACCCCCAATCACAATTATTGGGCATCATCTTCGCCACCATCTTTAGCTATCGTTTTGGCAACTTCTCTTACTTGTGTTCATCATTCCTGACCGTCGATGATCGTACGTATTTGTTAACTCCTCCACATCCAGTGTCTAGCTAATACTCTCAACTATCATCGGTCATTGTCATCGAGCCCGACTTCTCTAGTCATTGTCGCTGTCGCTGGATCCCATCCAATTAACTATCGTCATCTATAACCACTTTCAATCACTATGGACATTCCTACCTCCGACAATACTCTCGAGTGACTTCCCTTTTAATTGGTAGCTCCACACCCCCCCCCCCCGCCCCCCCAACTACTCTTCACTTGTTTTAAAATAATTTTTTTTAAATGTATGTGTGAATAAACTAGATTTTTTTAAACAGCATGAATAAACTAGATTATACAATAATATATTTATTATATATTATAAGCGCATAACATTAATAGAAACATTACCAAACAAAACTTAAATAACTTAGCGAGACTGAAAAAAAAAAGTTCTCCATAAGAGTAGTCTCTTACATATGAGTAACTTTTAATTTTCTTAAAAATAAGGTTACGTAGGTGCTCTAATATCTCTAAAAATGAGTAATTATTGATTTTTTTAAGAGTAAAACCACGTGATGCTTTAATATTTTTAAAAATCACACGATTGTAAGTGAGTTTTATTACCCCCAAAATACGGAGGATCCATATAAATAATATGGGTCCTAAGGACATAGAGGCACACCGTGGTGTTGCCCCTAAGACATCAATGAATGATTTAGTAGAGTTTCTGAATTGAGAGGTGGTCCTGCCGTGCATGTAAATCTCCTCCTGTTGGTTTGGACTCTAGCCATAAAGCTCTTCATTAGTTGGGAAGTTTTAACAACTTTAGGTGGACAGTCCTTTCCACCTTTGCATTGTTTCGCCTAACCAACGAACATTTCTCATGCTCTCGTTATGTGGGGGGACGTACTGTCATGTTTGGATAACTACAAAACGGTATGGAACGAGAAAACAATAAAGTGTTCTCAAAATTTTCATCATTTTGGCTATAAAAAAAAATGAAAAACACAAAATGAAATAAAAAACGTAACTAAACATGACCAATATGCTTCAACTTTATTTCTTTTTGTCTATTTTCTTTATTTTTCTTTTTCTTTACCCTTTGTAAATCGTTCAATAAATCTAAGTCCGGAGATCCAAAACACAGCCTGAAGACCTTGTTTAGCTTCGACTTTTTGTATTTTGATCAAAAAAAAGTACTATATCTTAATATATTTCTGACCGATAATAAATCGATCAAAAAAATACATCGACAAAAATAAAACAACTCCAAAAAGAAATAACAACCCTCACACAAAAAAAAAAAAAAAAAAACAACATTCACAAATAAAAGACATCAAACTTCCACATAAGAGCAACCAAACTCCTACGAGGAGAAGATGACAACATTACATAAAACAAAAAAAGATAAAGAAAAAATAATCTTATATGCTCGTGCTAAGCAATCTTCATAAAAAAAACTATTGCCTTTATCTCTAATTTACAAAATTGATATTTCTTATCTAAAAATAATTGCCCAACGTAATAAAACACGGTAAATTGTGTCAAATTACTGTTCACGAACATATCTAAAACCAAATTTGAGAAGATTGTAGCAAATTAACGTTTTCACTTTCACATCAAAGGCACCAAATTTCAGTTTTTAACCTTTTTGCTTAAAGTAAAAAAAAAAAAAACAACTGTTAATTAAATTACAACTTTTTCTCACTGTATATATAGAGGTTAAAACTACTTTTTAACCAAATGAACTTTTTGCTCATTTAATTTAAAATTAAATAAGAAAAAAAATATATAACTTTTAAGTCAAGTTACCAAACAAAACCGAAGTCAAAAGTTCAGAATCATTCTCAATAACTTGGCTCAACAACTACTAGGACTGAAATAAAAGTGACCAGAACAGTTGGTTGCTCTTTTCGTTCAACAACCAGCTAGATAACAGCGACATGACAAATAAGTAAAACCTAAATAGATGGATGGTACCTTCCACATCAAATGCGTAAGAAGTCTATATATAAAGAGGATTTTATGGTGTATTTATACAGCTTCAACTCCGTCTATCGGGGCTTTTAAGGGGCGAGAGAAATTGTTGGAATTCTATGCAAGAGTTGCGGGAGCCAATGCATAATCCGGAAATTTTTAAATTTTAAACAATACAGATCCTTAAAACCTCTGGATTGACAAAATTGAAAGTACAATTTCCGTTTGCTGACTGAAATGCCTTGAAGCCTCGAGGATTGAAAGTATTTTCCAGGATCTCGTCATGCTTTGATTTCGTTAACACGTTTTATTTGAAGGGCAGCTCGAACAACATTTCCCCTTGTGATAATCCCAACCTTTAGAACGGTAACGTTGGCCGGTCAGAAACACATGATACGAATGATAATAATCAAGCTGCCAGGGGATGAACATGGATTTAACTTACCAGCTTTCCTTTGCCATCTACAACTGGAAGTCGGTGATATTTTGTTTCTAGCAATAATCTGAAGCATCATAAAATAGTTAGATACAATTTTCTTCTTCTTTTTTTTTTTTCCATTTGTTTTGTTTATTGTTTTTGTTTTTGATTTGTATAAACAGGGTCCATAGATTTGATCTAGTTGGTATTATCTTTAACACAAACATGAAGACAGCCGTAGCCAATAGCAGGGAAGAAACTAGAAGGCATAATACAGAAAATAGTAATAATGACGATAATCCTAGAGAAAGGATGAGAGAACCTAGCAGCATCCTCGAGATTGGTGGATTCACGAACCACCATTGGCGCAGGTGTCATCAAATCTCCAACCACTTTCCCGTTGGTTTTACTGAGCAACTTTTGTACCTCGTTGAATGTCTGCATGGTAGTCATGAACATACCAAAACTTAAATGTCCAAGCCGACATGTTTTCTTTGATAAAAAGCAATAAGAGAAGCAACACAAACAAAACACACTACTCATCCAATCTAGTTGATTCATAAATAAAATGAAAGGGTTGATATCTATCAATAGCCTCAATACATATCAGTAGAGAATGAAAGGGTCAGAATTATCATATCTGCCAATAGCCTCAATATATACCAGGGGG
>JAOTRH010221900.1:0-10487 GCA_034768845.1 Heliamphora exappendiculata
CCTTTCTTATTTGCCAATGGATGCTCGTTAAAGAGGGTACTAAACGCCACACTCTTCCATATGGTGCTTTTCTTACTCCACTCTTTGAGTCTTTCGATTTCTCTCCATCTCCATCAAATTTTGTTCTAACCAAACTCTCTAATTTCTTCAATAATATCACTTTAAAACAAACGGGTTATACCTTGCAAGATGGGGGTAGGCAACCTAAGGTTGGAAGACAAAGGCGAGTCCCACATGTGGTTGAAGAGGGAGAAGAAGAAGACGAAGAAAGAGCCTATGATCAAGTCGATGCTCCTCCTCCTGTGGCTCCCAATAGTGGTCTTACTCACGCTAAATCATCGAAAGCCTTTCTTACGAAGTTAATCAAATGTTTCACCCAAGAAATTAAAGGGGAGTTCCAAAAGGTCTCCAAATGGGTTACTCGTATCGAAGATGCTTTGGGCCTTCCTCCATATAATGATGATTCCGATGGTACCGATGGAGATGATGAGGGCAGTGATGACTGTTGGAGGCAAACTGCCAAAATCATAATTTGTAAACAAATTTTCAAAAAATAAAAATCGAACGGGCAATTGCCGAAATAGGCTCCAAATAATTTTTTTTGATATTGAACGATCAAAATTAAACCCGTACCACCATAGTTAATTTAGATGAATATCTTTTGGTCGATTCCTCAACTATAAATTTTGATTTCTCGAGTTAAAGCTCCCATCAAACCTTTTACTATATTATCGATGCGATTCCCGAACGTAGTGTGGGCTACGAACCTTTGAGAACTGAAATCGACAGAACCTAAACAGACTTAGTCTTGAAAGACAACTTATGATTTTGGTTTATCCTAATCACATATTTACAGGGTTACACAGCGACCTGTGGAGTAATTATGACATAGACTTCTAGTGTAATCTAGATACCCATCTAGCAATTTTCGCAGATATGTAAACCTCTCAGTGATTTCTATAATGCAGTAGTTTTTGCAATTTTCATAACATACTAAATTATAGTTCATACCACTAAAGAACTGTAACTACATTCTTAGCCATAATCTTAAGACCAATTTGCATTGAGCTCCTGCTATTAAATGCGTAATTCATCTCCCCACGTTAAGATTCTTAAAACCCACTAATTAAATTTAATTACTGATAATTTAATTTAATCGGCATCTTTAAAATTAATTATCCCAATGTACTAGCACAACGAGTCGGAATAGTAGACGACGTAATTATCTGTTCCTATAACCAAGACATGCCTACTAAAATTCTGTGCTACAATCATACCGATGGTTTGTCTATTTTCATCTAAACTGTAAACTGAACTTATATTCTACAAAAACCTATAATCTGATCTTTTATGAGCAAGTCGTACTCTACACACCAGATTAAATACTGTATAGAATAAAAGATAATCATGCAAAATATTAAAGAAATGATATTGTATACATTGCTCATTAAGGTTCTCATAAAATAAAAAATTAACTTTATTAAGATAAAATTAAATACTAAAATCAAAAAATATATCAATGGTTTTTGTAACGACCCGGTTTAGACTCTAGTTGTAGCAACCCGACTGATAATGACCTATGTAAAGACCCAGCCCAAACCATAGTATTAATGATGGACAGCCTAGGAAGCCATAGCATATGGAAGAAGTTCGAAACCCTAACTCAGCTCGAAATCCCTAGGTTCAACTCGGAAACCCAAAAATGGTCCAAAACTCAGCCAACAAAACTCTAACACCCGGAGTGTCTCCCAACATTATAAATTAAGTAAATATCATGAAATAAAGAATAAAAAAAAATCCTCATAAGTATGGTAAAATGAACATTTTGCCCATAATATAGTAAAAAATTTTAAAAATTCAAAATTTGACACATAGACATCCTAAATCAAGGCTTTAAGTACAATTAAGTAGCAAAAGACAAAATATCATAAAAAATAACAAAAATATCCCCTAGTGGCTGTCCACCTTGGAAGTTGTGCAAAAAGTAACTTTTTTCTTTTTTAGCTTAAAAAGATAAGAAAAGTGTCAAATCAAGCATTATGATGGTCTAAGACTTGTTAAACAAGTAATATACATAATAATATAGTGTTATAGGTTAACAAAAGCAAAAAAATTATTATTAAAATTCATACACAACGAAATAAGTTAAAAAGTCATATATTGTCAAAATTGCTGAATTTGACTTAAAAGACTACATCTATTTAATCAATTGCTATGAAAACTATGATAATATATGGGAATACTAAATTTATCATAAACATACTAAAATAATAGGTTTTAGCAGGAAAAGACACCAAATGATACATCAAATTAACTTTTAAAATATTTTCTTAGACTAAAGGGTACGCAAATCAATGCAAGACCCCTTGATTGATGGGGGATCAAACTTTTGTCCCCTAAATAGGCCCCTATCTATAATCCCTCCACCAAATCTAATACACCTCCCCCAACAGTTGCACCATGTCAACTCAACTCATGTGATGTGTAAGGAAAAAGGAAACAAAAAGTATCTTTAATTAATCTTGTGTTCCCTCCTTGTTCCCTAGCTCTTGCCTATATAAAGCAAGCTAAACACCACTTATCCCCCTTCATATTTTTGGCCATATAGAGATATAAAGACTTGGTTGAGTGTTCTTGAGGTATTCTACAAGTTTGAGAGAGATAAGAAGGAGGGGAAGAAAAAGAAACCAAGGAGAGGAGTTTTGTTTTAAAGCTAAGTCCTTCCATACCACCATCCCTTGAGCCCTCAAACAAGTAAGTAAAATCTTTAAACCTTATATCTAATATCTCTCAAAGTATTCCTCAACTCATCTCTTTAAACACTTAAAAAATCGAGAATCGAAAACAAACCGAAAAGGTGTCGTAGTAACAAAATAGGGGTTGTTGTGTTCTTGATGATACAAGATGTGTTTGTGTGTTGTTATTTTTGAGTTTGATGGCCTAAAAGTGTGCTTGAACCTTGATATTAATGTCTAAAATACAAGCATTCAAGGAAATAGAACAAAAACTTGACATATCATAAGTAGGAGACTTGGACCCTAAGAGACTTGATTTTTGAGAACATAGATGTTTCTACCTTGAACATTGGAACGCCATAACTCAATGTAAAAAATTGATCTAAGCATATTATTTATGTCCAGATTTATTTTTTGGGTGTTATCTTTCATTCAAAGTTGGTTGCAACTCATTTGAACAAGTAGAACTGGAGATATTGCAATTTTACCAAAGTGTGTTATTTTCTGATCAGTGAACACTATCGACCAGAAAACCCTATTTTTCAATGAGATCCGAACTTTGGTTGAAACATGAAAGTTGTGGATAACATGTATATCTATCTACCCACCAAAATGGAGCACAAAATATTGATTTTGGATAAGTCAAAACCGCTTTGAACGGCTCTATTGAGTTTCAGCCTTCAAGGGACACATCTATCACATATTTTTGTGTTGCCCAAAACTCCCATTTTTAGTGATCTATTCCAAACGTGGTCTACATGGACATTGTAGCTAACATATTGAACTACTTTCTTCTAATAATCAGACCTTAAAACCTCGGGATGATACCCCGAAAGCATTTTAAACCCTCTATCCAAAACTAGCTCTGCAGAGTATTGGCGACTGACAAAATCTATTTTCTAAAATGGCCAAAAATTATAACTTGTTCCAAACAACTACCCTTAGCCCTAACCATGAAACTTGTTGGGAACGTGTTGAAATAGAACATAATAAAAAATGGGCTCATTTGAACTTGATTTGGTACCCCAAAATCGAGACCAACAGAGGCATATTTTTGGTAAAATCTTGAGAAAAGTGCTGAACCATTTTTACTTAGGATGTTTTGTTCACCCATTTTCCTTAGGTTTTGGTCTTAGTGATAAACATAAGAGTTGTATTAAATATTTTTATCTAAATGGTGTTTAAAAATCATAACATGATTCCAAGTCTAGATGCCCTAAAACTTTGTCGACCATTTTAATTTAATACTCGATTTTGGCCTTAAAAATTGCTATGTGTATGTTTGAGTACTTTCTGTCGCGAGACCCGAGTTTTTGTTTTGATCGATTTGAATTTGTTGATTAGTATTTTTAAGTAAATGTTCAATGATTAAAACTCATGTCAACAAGTTTTGAATCATACCTTGGGAATTGTAACTTGTATCTTATATACTTGTACCGTATGCTTTGCGAGTTGTACTATGAACTTTGTTATGCTAGTTGATGCCATGCTATTGGTTGTTATATTCGAGATTCATATTTGACATCATGGGCATTATCACTTACATCTTGGCATATTGGAGTGATCCATCTATGTAAACTGTTGTTGGGATGTGTTATTGTTCTTCTTGGTTCTTAGTTTAGAGCGTCCCTGGTTATCATTTTGTAAATATTTTGATTTATACACCCTGGGTGCATCCTTGATGTTTAAAATAATTTTGGCTTATACACCCTAGGTGTGTCCCTGGTATTTGAAATGGTTTATCATGGAAATTGTTTATCATGGAAATTGTTGGGCACCATGGGTTCGTCGCTAGCATTCTGGTTTTAGTGGTTTGGACTTTGGAGTTAGCACTATGCGAAGGAATCATACTTCTTAAGGTGGGAGCGTTTAGGTGCATCCCAAACCCCACGTCGTTGCAAATTTCACAGTAAAACAGTTGTGGCATGTAGCCAAGCAAAGGAATTACTATTTGCAACAAGGAGTAGTGATGGCTTTCGTGTGCAATTTATCTATAATCATACTTCTTAAGGTGGGAGCATTTAGGTTCATCCCAAACCCCACGCCATTGCAAATTTTACGGTAAAACAGTTGTGGCTTGTAACCAGGTGAAGGATTTACCATTTGCAACGAGGAGTAGTGATGGCTCTAATGTACAATTTATCCATAAAGTCTATCTCTTAGAATTCTCGGCATGAAATTCCTGTTATGATTTGGGTGTATGTCTGGTTGGGCAATTGCATTGCATACACGGTATTTCATACACATGTTATTGACTTATGTGTTATCCTAATATAAATTTGTCTATCTCCTCAACTTCAAATTGTACTAGGTGTTATATGATATGTATTGTAGAATATTTTGTTGTGAGTTTTGTTAAAAGGTTTAGGGAGATTTCTACTGAGTTTTGGCTCCTGGCATTCGTGCTACAGGTGAGGAGGAGAAATTCTTTGAGGAAGTCACCCCTGGTGAAGAGGAAGGTTTCGAAGAACAAGGCGACTGACAGGAGCTAGCAGACCCCAACAATACTAGTAGAAAGACTTAATATTCTCCTTTCGTTTTTTTTTGTTTTGCTCAGTTTCCACGGGCCTAATGTACTTTTATTGAATTTTTAGTGAAACTACAATCGTTATGTATTTGGAATAGTTCAGAACTCCTAAAGAAGAAATATATATGATATATAAATACGAATGAATAGTTAGAATATATTTTTTTATTTATATTTTTGTATGTTCTGATGTACCCGGAGGACGGGGCGTCACAAATAGTATTAGAGCCTAGGTCCACCCCTTACCCATGCGATCGTGACCTAGGTGTAAAAGAATTCCATATCTCTGAGTCCTTGAGTCCTGTAAAGTCATATATACTAACACTTTATCATCTATACATTATAAAAACTTAAATTTGCTGCGTCTAAGTCTTATAGCGAGTGGTGTTAAGACATAACTACGATCAGAAGCAGTAGGGAATCTACATGTGAAGGACGAGTAAGTGCATCGAGATCGAAGACCGAAGATTCATGGAATGAGTTATCTTATTTTTAGGAGGGTAGGCAGTACGCACTAGGAGAAGTTTTATATATCACATCGAGAGCCACCGTTAGAAGCCCATAACTCTATCCCTATGAGTTCTTTTCTCAAGCCTTTACGTCAACAGTCGTGCTAGATTGAAGCCCTTTGCATGCACTCCTTTCTAATAACACCAGTTTTCAAATGTTCAACATTGGTGAAATCTTTTGCCTTCATTCAGTTCTATCGATCTTGTTTACTCTTGAAATCCCAACCGGGGAAGTCGATTTGGATGCTTGAATTGAAGTACGTAAGGCTGACGCAACTTTAGGGCAAATATCTAGTTTGGCTACCTATTGCTTAAATATATCTTTTGTCAAGGTTTGATGTTGCACAGATTAGCCCTAAGAACATCCCTTTTATAATCTTCGTTAGTTGTTCAACTCTTATATCCAATGCATCTAAGCCTCAACCGACCTCTCTATTTAAGTCAACAATGATTCCCTTAGCCTTGATCCCTTACCTTAATCCAACAACATCTTTTATCATGTTCATTTTACCCTAAAATGGGCAACCGCCTGAGAAAATGATCTAGTCATTAGAAAGACATTGAAACCTTACGTATCAGCACGTCAAGAACAAACGGTAGAGGCTGAGAGGAACGAAGTAACACTTGAAAAGAATGAAAGGAAAATGAAAATATATGACTACAGACTTCGTCACCAGGACTATCAAGATCGCCTAAAAAACTAATAACTTTCAAGTTACAGTGGATCGCCTCAATAAGACCGCTCGCCTTCTATTTATAAACCTCACAACACATCGGTGACTACAAGAAAAAAGTATATCCGTGAGATTTTACATCAACGTGCATTCCCTACTATACCCAACCGAGACCCACATCTCACCTTCAGATTGATGGGTGATTTGAACGCACGATTCTGAACCATCAAGGGCATGTTAAGGGTCTACGTAGTGGGATTTGAAAAGATAGCCAAGGAATATATTTACCTTTGGTCAGAACCCACCTACAACAATAGCTCCCGAGCCAGCTTTTGCAACTATATTAAGCTTTGTGTAGAAACAATGCTGTGAGTTATCAATGCGCTAAATTAAAATAAAAAGTACTAATAGATGGTGGTGTTAGGGTTGGTATACTAAAAACCATGATTTTAGTATTTAATTTTATTTTAATAAAATTAATTTATCATTTTATGAGAATCTTTATAAGCAATGTATATGTATTATTTCTTCAATGTTATGCATGAATGTTCGATATTCTGTATGGTATTTAATTTGGTATGTAGAGTACAGCTTGCACACAGAAGATCATATTTTAGGATCTTACAGAATATAAGTTTTATGTTCACAGTTTAAATAAAAATGGACATACCATTGGTACGACTGTGGCACAGAGTTTTAGTAAGCATCCCTCAGTTACGGGGAATAGATAATAGCGTCATCTATTGTTCCGACTCTCTGTGCTAGTACACTTTGCGTGTATTGAACAGAAAATTTGGGGTAATTAATTTTATACTAATTATATAAATTAATTCACAACCCAAGGTTATTATGAATAGTTCTTATCCTCTTAATTCTGAAATAATTATTAAATTACGTATATTTAATATTCGTTGTTTTGATTCATTAGAGGGTGCGATATTGTATAGGTCTATATTCCCAGTGAGTTGGATAGTAGTTTTATTTATATGGTAAATATTAATTATTGATGAAATCCACGTCCCGATAGATTGGGATTGACGATACCCTCTTAAGGAAGCTTAAAAGTTTTGACCGAGCGAAACCCTGCAGGTGGATTTAATTATTCGGTGGTCAAATAAGTTAAGCGGAAGGGCTTAAGGAATATCAAGATGCCCATTAAATGAAATTGTCAGTAATTAAATTTAATTAGCGGGTATCGAAAATCTTAATGTGGAGAGAAACGGTAAGCATTTAATAACAGGAGCTCAATGCAAGAAGGCTTTGAGATTATGGGTCAGAGTGCAATTGTAGTTCTTTAGTGGTGTGAACTATAATTCAGTGTTTTATTAAAATTGTAGAAACCGCTGCGTCTTGCCATAATTACAGAAATCGCTTGTAGCTATCTGTGTTCCACTAGAAGTTTTACTCATAATTAATCCGTAGGTCCCTACTGTAACCCTATATATGTGGGTAGACTGAACCAGTTTTATATTATATATCATATGATATCATATTTTGTCTTTCAAGACGAAAGATATTTGGGTTCTGCCGGTACGAGTTCTCGATAGTTCGTACCCCACACTACGTTCGAGGATCGTGTAAGGGAATACAGTAGAAGATCTGACAGGAGTTTCAACTCGGAATCAAATCGTAGTTGAAGAGTCGATCAACAAAATATATTTTTCTAAATTAACTCTGGTTGCACGGGTTTTATTTTGATCGTTTCTCGTAAAATTTTTTATCTGGAGTCCGTTTCGGCGTTTGCCTATCTAGTTAATTTTTAATCAAAAATCATTTACACAAATAATGAACTTGACAGTGTTGCCTCCAACAGGTGGGACAAGGACAGAACCATGGAAGCTCAATAAAAGTTTGTGGGACTAGGGAGGAAGTGGACATCCAGAGCCTAGCACAAATCTTGCAAGACTTAGCAGTTAATTTGGACAGATTGCAAGGGAAGGCACCCAGATGAGATCATGATACTTATCTGATCAAAGGGTATAGAATATCCCAGCACTTAAAAAAAAGAATTTTTTTCGAACAACAGAGGTTTGGATCAAGGCCACAAAACAACAACAAACAACAGTAGGAACTTGTTATAAGTGCAATCAGCCAGAGCATAAGATGAGCCATTGCCCACTAAAAAGTGGAGAAGACAATCAAGGAGGACCACTAAGGAGCAATAAGAAGTTCACGTGCTCATAACCTTACTCTCAAGATGGTAGAAGGGAACGACTAGGAAAAAGGGCAGCAAAATTAGTAAGGTGTTATCAATGCCAGGAGTTTGGACATAAAAGGTCTAAATGTCCAATACAAAAGGGTTAAACATTAACAGCCGTCAATAGGGATAGGGCTACAAAGATCAAACAAGTCTATTGTGGCAAGAAATGAGTGGTTTGAAAAAAGTGGTGCAACCTGACCAACCAAAGAGCGAGGAATGGATTGTTCACCCTTTACAGGAGAAAGAAAGGAGTATGTGTGGATGATCAGAGGTATGCCGCATTCGGAACTCTTAGTTATACATCAAGCAACCCTTGCACCACAAGTATGTGATTTGATCTTAAAAGTTGTGTAGTAGTCGGTCTAAGATTTTTGTAAGGGGAAACAACGATCACTCTAAGTTGTTGAACATATAAGCTCGACCCTATCCACACCCTTAATAAAGAATGACTCAAGTAAACATGGACACAGCTTTGAAGAAAAGTGACATTAGTAATTCATCCGCAACCCTTCACACGATGAAATGTGAGACAAAATTTTGGGGATAAAATTTGTTTAAGGGGGGTAGTTTGTAATGACCCTGTTCAGACCCTAGTTGTTGTAACCCGATTGATAATAGCTTGTCTAAAGGCCCAGTCCAAACCATAGTATTAGTGATGGATAGCCCTGAAAGCCATAGAACACAGAAGATGTTCGAAACACTAACTTAACTTGAAACCCTAAGTTCAACTCGGAAACCTTAAAAAGGTCCAAAACTCAGGCAACAAAATCTTAACACTCGGAGAGTCTCCCAACATTCTAAGTTAAGTAAATTTCACGAAATAATGTATTAGAAAAAAAACCCTCATAAGTAGGGTAAAATTACCATTTTGCCCATAACACAGCAAAAAGTCTTAAAAATTCAAATTTTGATACATGGACTCCCTAAATCAAGGATTTAAGTACAGTTAATTAGTAAAAGACAAAATAACATATATAATAACAAAAATACTCCTTAGTGGCAGTCCACCTTGAAAGGTGTGCCAAAAAGTAGCTTTTCACTTTTTTTAAAGCTTAAAAAGATGAGAAAAGTGTCAAATCAAGCATTATGATGGTCTAAGACTTGTTGAACAAGTAATACACATAATAATATAGTGTTATAGGTTAACGAAAGCAAACAAATCATTATTAAAGTTTATACACAACAAAATAAGTTAAAAAGTCATATATTGCCAAAATTGCTTAATTTGACTTAAAAGACTACATCTATTTAATCAAATGTTATGGAAACTATAATAATATATGAATATACTAAATTTATCATAAACATACTAAAATAATAGGTCTCAATAGGAAAAGATACCAAAAAATACATCAAATTAACTTTTAAAGCATTTTCTTACACTAAAGGGCACGCAAACCAATGCAAGACCCCTTGATTGATGGGGGATCAGATTTTTGTTTCCCAAAAAGTCCCCTAGCTGTAATCCCTCCTCGAAATCTGATACAGCTCCCTCAAAAGTTGCAACATGTCAACTCAACCCATGTGATATGTAAGGAAAAAAGGAAACAAAAAGTACCTTTAATTAATCTTGTGTTCTCTCCTTGTTCCTTAGCCCTTACCTATATAAAGCAAGCCAAACACCCGTTCTCCGCCTTCATATTTTTGGCCATATAGAGAGAGAAAGACTTGGTTGAGTATTCTTGAGGTATTCCACAAGTTTGAGAGAGGTAAGGAGGAGGGGAAGAAAAAGGAACCAAGGAGAGGCGTTTTGTTTTAAAGCTAAGTCCTTCCATACCACCATCCCTTGAGCCCTCAAACAAGTAAGTAAAACCTCTAAATCTTATATCTAATATCCCTCAA
>JAOTRH010221931.1:0-10485 GCA_034768845.1 Heliamphora exappendiculata
AAGGAGAAGAGGATAATTAAATCGGGTTGTCAGTAACCTAATTTATTTATCGAGAATTCATATCTTAAACGTGGGGATAATTCAGTGCATTTGATAATTGAAAACTCAAGACATAGTTTGAGTTAGGGCCGAGACTTCAGTAAGAACCCTTAGTGGAATAAGTTCTGGTTCGTGCGAGAAAGGATATAACTCGGGGACAGAGTTAGAGATATCCGATTTTCTCATACGGTTAGCCCGAGTCCTATACTTACTCGTGATATCTCGTGTAACCCATTATACGCACGGATATTTTTTTTATTGATTTCAGTTATTATTTAATTTAATCAAAATGTCGATTTTACCGTCAGGGACATTCAAGAATTAAATTAAATTGTTGGAGGGCAGCTTTGGAATTTGGCACACCTAGGGATTACTCCCTAGGTGGCCGGCCCTAACTAAAGGGGTGAAAATTTGGTTTTGATATATATATATATATATATATTACTAATTTTTAGGAAGAGAAGATATATACCATACATATCTTATGTGTGAGTATGTGAACAAATGTACATCAAAGAGTCTAAAACCATATCCTAATCCTACCCTAGCCGTCGCCCCCCTCTCTCTCCTTTTGGCAATTCATTTTTGCTCTTTGGAGAGAAGTGTGAGGAGAAATCGAAGAGAAGAAAAAGACTTCGATCGGGATCGGTGCCCACTCACGGGGATCGTCGTGTGCGTCGGGATATACGTGAGAAGATCGTTGGGTTGTCTTGGATCATTGTTCGGCATCAAAGAAACTTGTTCAAGTTTCTTGAAGGTATATTTAATAATAAAATATCAGATTATTTTATTATTTTTTATGAAAATTGCACATCATTTTTTACGGTCATGACGTCGTTCATCAAACTTTTCTCGCTGCGCGGCTCTAACATTATCCTGAAGGACAAAGGTACTTACTCTACACACATTTCTGAACTTCCACCGAGGGTAACTCATGCCACATACCTGTTATCTTGGTACATCTATAGAATCATTTAAACATGTATAAAGAGATCCAACATCTATCAACCAATGAGATCAACTAGCGTTTAAAACATGTTTTGATCGTTTCCAACAAAACGTTTAAAAGCTGAGACTCAACCCCATGGGTTAGCTCTAAATCTCCAAAATACGTTTTCACGACTTTCAAAAATCTACCGTTTTCAAAACCACCCTTTGAAAACCAAAAATCCACAAGTTATATCATGTAATAACCAAAAAAAAGCACAAAATATGCTTTTCATCTAAACAAATATGGTTTAAACATAAAATATAACATTCTACTAAACTAAGGGCTCATAAAACTCACCCCGATCTCAGAACTCTTATTCTCACACAAAGGAAGAAAAGGGTTGACACCAACAGAAAAAGTGTCAACACAAACAGAAAAGGTGTCGACACAAACATCCAAGGTGTCGATACAAATAGAAAAGGTGTCAACACAAACAGCAAAGGTAGCGACACAAATAGCAGCAGAAAGCTCAGAAAAGGTGTCGACACAAACAACAAAGGTGTTGACACAAATAGAAAAGGTGTCAACACAAATAGCGAAGGTGTCGACACAAACAGCAACAGAAAGCTCCACTCCAACAGAAGGAAAAAGAGTTGACACCAACAGAAAAGGTGTTGACACAAACAAAAAAATATGTCGACACAAAAGAATAGAGAGTTTCAACATAAACAGCCATAGCGTGCTCAACACCACAGAGGGAAAAAGGGTCGACACAAACAGAAAAGTGTCGACACAAACAAAAAAAGGTGTCGACACAAAAAAACCAAAATTTTCAAATTTCAGAATAGGCTATTGGCGATGGTGAAAAACAAACCCAAGCTCCGAAAAAAGCTTCTCAGGCCCAAATTAAACTAGCCAAACACCTCTTTTTCAACCCATATACATACACAAACTCAGAACAATAAAGATACACCGAAAAGAACACCCAAAACCCATCTCATCCAATCAAAATCAACCAAAAAGAGATTTTGAACAAAAAATCCAACTTTTTGAAATATAAGCTAACTTTTCATGTATTTTTAAATGGTAAAAATATATATAATTGCACGTAGCACCCTTTAAAGACAAGATAGTCGAGGATCCTACCTCGTTGAATTAAAAACATGACGCCTCGAACTCCGTGAAAAATGAACTTCGTCAAAATAAAATTTTGCCCAGATGAACACGTAGCCCTCGGCAAGGATACTAAGGATCCGTTGCCCGATCGCCAAAAACAAAGCTCGGGCCCGAAGAAAATCTAGAGAGAAGGCAGAGGTTTTTGTTTGAAAAAGAAAATTTAGCCTCCAAGCTTTGGAAAAAATATCTCCACCAAAATATCTAAGACTAGATATTTATAGGCCACAAAAATATTTTTTATTTTTTTTAAAAACCCTGCACCACAACTCCCAATAATCCCGGTATCCAACCCAACATGCATTTCTAAGCTCGAACATGCATAAAACACACATAAACATGCTATTGTAAAAATAATAAACAACACGTCGAAATATTACAAAAATTAAAACGGGTCAGGGTCTCACATGGACATTGTCTTAACTGCCGAGGTTTACAAGTTTGTATTAACTAAGATATGTCCACCGGTACCTGATGTGGGGGCGATTGAACTGGAAATCCAAGCCCATTAAAAGTGGCAGAAAGATGATTAGATGGCTCGCTGTTACATTTTGGCTTCAATGTCAAATGTTTTACAGCATCAGCATGAGTCTATGCCCAGTGTCTATGACATGATTATGAACCTCAAAGAAATATTTGGGGATCAAAATCATGGTACTAGGAAGTTGGCCACGAAGTCTCTAATGAATGCAAACACGGCTGAAGGCACCCTAGTTAGGGATCATATTCTGAAGATGATTAGCCTTCTGAATAAACTGGAGATCCTTGGATTGAAATTTATGGGAAAACCCAGGTCGATATCATACTCCAGTCACTGCCTGAAAGTTTCAAGTAGTTTTACTTGAACTACACCATGAACAAGCTCAGCTTTTCACTAGTAGAATTTCTTAAGGAACTTCACGCAACCGGGGGTGTTCTTAAGAACCCAGGATCTGTGTATGTGACTAAGAATGGTTCTTCATCTAAGTCGAAAAGCAAGAAGAAGAAGAAAGTTTAGACACAGGGAGGCATAGCTCCCAAAGCTATTAAGGGACCAAAAGATGGTGTGAAGAAGCCGAGAGGCAAGTGCCATAACTGTAACCAGTTTGGGCATTGAAAAAAATAGTGTTCGATTTTTCTCAGTAAGTAGAACAAACAAGGTAATTTCTATTCACTGGTAGTTAAAATATGTTTAGCGGTGTTATCTACCGGTACCTGATATGTAGTAATGGGAGCCACTAATCATGTTTGTAATTCTGTTAGGGGTTTTAGAAAATCAAGCAGCTCAGCGATGGAAAAATATACCTACACATGGATAATAGTACAAGGGTGGCAGCAATTGCAGTAGGAGATGCCACTCTCAATTTTAGTAGAGATAGGATACTTCTTCTAAAAGATTAGCTTTATATATCTTCAATTAGAAGAAATTTATTTTTAGTCTCGAGCTTAATAAAGAATAAATATTCTGTTCATTTTGGTGACTCTGTGATTGTGGAGAAAAATAAATATTTTATTTGTTCTGGTATATTGGTAGATGATCTGTATGTCGTCTCTCCTATCTCTCTTACACTGCAACTAACTGAAATGAATAACACATCTAATTTATCATATAAGAGAAAGTTTCATTTCTTAACGAACTAAACGTTTATTTAGCACTTATGCTTGGATCATATTAATCTAAATAGGATAAAGAATTTTACTTAGAGGTTAAAATGACCAAGATGCCCTTTTCAGCCAAATGCTACATACTTAAAGAATCATTGGAGCTGGTTTATTCTGATGTGTGTGGTCATATGATAACTTAGGCTAGAGGTGGCTTTGAGTACTTCGTCAGTTTCATTGATGACTACTCAAGGTATGAATATATTTACCTGATGCACCGTAAGTCTGAATGCTTTGAGAAATTCAACGAATTTAAGGCGGAGGTGGAAAAATGTCTGGGTAAAAGTATCAAATCACTACGATCCGATCGTGGTGGAGAATATCTCTTTGGAGAGTTGAGAGATTACCTGCCATCATAAGGGATTGTATCCCAGTTGACTACATTTGGCACTCCGCAGCAGAATGGTGTAGCAAAAAAAAGAAATAGGGCTCTTATGGAGATGGTAAGGTCTATGATATGTTATTCAGGTTTACACGCTTCATTTGAGAACTCTTTATAGAGACAGCAGCTTATATTATGAATTTGGTACCTTCTAAGTTGGTACCTTCAACTCTCACAGAATTGTGGACTGGACGTAAGGCTAGTCTGAAACACATTCGGATTTTGGGGTGACCATCACATATACTGAAAGGGAACGCGAGTAAGTTAGAACCATGTATAGAAGTATATTCTTTTGTAGGGTATCCAAAAAGAATAAAGGATGGTCTATTTTATAATCCTAAGGATCATAAGGTCATTGTTAGTACCAATGTCCAATTCTTGGAAAAGGGTTATATTATGGATCACATGCCCAATAGCAAAATTATTTTAAAAGAACTGAGAGAAAATACTAGTAGAATAGAAGAGGAACCACAAGTCACTGATATTCTATTACCTCGTTGTAGTGCGAGGATTATCAGGACAAGTGCAAATTAAGAATAGGGTTCAAATTCTGCATAGCGTGTTTGTTAGAACTAGGCAACCCAAGAGGGGGGTGAATTGGGTCTTTAAAAAAATAAATAACAATTTAAAAACCTCTTTCAGAAATCTTTTAATATTGCAATAAGGCAAGATAAGAAAATATGAAATCAATGCAGGTATTAAAAGATGAAGGATAGAGAGATAGAACCAGATACCAGAGATTTATAGTGGCTCGGCTTTATCCTAGCTTACGTCCACTCCTCAAGATCTCTCTTGAGTATTTTCACTATTCAGAATACTTCACGGGCATATTTCAAACCCTTACAATCTTTAAGATTTCGCTTGAATGAACTGAATGTTTACGAGCACATTCAGAAGCCTATTTCAGCTTTAAGAAGATCCTATGAAAACAAGCCCCTGTTTTCTTCTAATTTATCTTGAACTCTTCTTTGATGAGTTTCACTCACTCACTCAAAGGATAAAGGGTGACTCACCCTTGATTACAATAAATGAAGACTATTAGTGAAGAACACTAACTCTCTTTACAAAAAAGATCTACAATAAATGAGAAGGTAAAGAGAGATGAGGAACAAGAACTAGAGTTACAGCAATAAATGTGAGCTTTGAAATTTTTGAGATTGATTTGAGCAATGGAACAGTAAATATAAGTCTCCAATCTTCTTAAATGCTGAGAAGTAACTCCTTCTATAAGTTCTTGGGGTATCATGACCGTTGGAGGTAGATAGGAGAAATAAATGCCATAACTCCAGCCGTTGGGATCTGCCGCGATTTGAATTTCTCTCGCAGGTGTTGACATAAATACTTTTGGTGTCGACACAAAGTGTCTAGGGCAGGGTTCTTTAAGTGGTTGGGTCGACACGAATTTTTTGAGGGGTCGACACAATTTCAGCATTCTACCTTCCAACATTCTAGTGTCGACACATTTAAATCTGGTGTCGACTCGTTTGAAAACTTCAGCATCTAGCAGAACAACTTTGTGTCGACTCAACTTGCCTCTGGTATCGTCACGAATTTCTGTCGGAAGCCTTGGTTCTTTTGTGTTGACACATTTGGTCTCTGGGGTCGACACCAACATTCTGCAGGCAGGTTAGGGACTTTTGTGTCGACACATATGTGCTTTGGGGTTGACACTAAAATTCTGCAGTCAGCCTCGGTATTTTTGTATCGACACATTTTCTATTTGTGTTGACGCAAACTTACGGATACCAAAAGTGAGGATTACTTTTGTGTCGACACAAATCCTATTTGTGCCGACTCATTTTAAGTCTTTTAGAGCAAATGCTCTTTTGTGTTAATACAAACTTTGTTTGTGTCGACACTAGTTTTGATACTTGAAACAAGGCTTTATGAACTGTTAGAGTGTCAAACCATTTGATCAATAGGTGATGACATACTTGATATGCTTGAAGTATAATTTACCTTAAAGATGTTTGACTTAATTTTCAATTAAGATCAACACGAAATATTCTTATTCAAGAATACTTAAGTGTTTGAACCTTTTTGAGATATAAATTATTTTTTTTGGCGAAGATGTCAACTTTAATTGTTCAAAATGTGTTAACACTTTCATTTTGAAAATATAAAATTTTATTCATTTAAATTCATTTATTCTTAGAAAATAAATTATAAAAATCATGAAAATCAGAATAAAAAGCCCTTGAGCTAACAATCTCCTCTATTTTGATGTTTACAACTATATTTACATTTTCTAGAAAATAATTTGAGATGTTTTTCAACAAGGGTTCTCCCCTTTTCAATATGCCTTAAACATTAAAAGTAATTATAATAACTAGGCATACATCAGAGTGAAAGCATACAGTTTTTAACATAATTTGCACAAGAGATCAAGAAGCATTCTGAATTTATTCTAATTTGTGCAAAATAGTGAATATGTGCAAAGTGATTTACCCAATCACATCCAATTTCATATATAATCCATTCAACAAGCATTCATAGGCAAATCAATTAGATATAATGAGCAGGATATGAAGATATAAGACCTATGTTACCATTTATGCAAAACAAAAAATTTTCAAGCATTCACAGCATTCAAACCATTCATCCAAGTTAACAAAGGAAATGCACGTTAAAAAAAACTATTACAACTTCTCCTTCATTCAAAAACTTATAAAAAATGTTTGAAACTCCCCTTTACTTCTTTGAAACTCCCCTTTACTTCTTTTCTTCTCCTCTTCTCCTCTTTCACTCCCCTTATCTTTTCTACTGTAATTTCTCCCCTTTTGGATTCTTCAAAAAAAAAAGAGGGCTATTGATCGTCCATGAATTTCTTAAAGTCCTTCTTGGCTTTGGCTTTCTCTTTGCTTGCGGAGGCTCGTTCTTTGGCGGCGCGTGATCGTTCGTCTTTTGCTTCACCCGCTGCAAGGGCTTCCCATCGTGCTATCTGCCTAGAAATCTGAGTCAGTATACACAAGAGGTATAAGACTATCTATCTGGTACACCATCATATACTCTTTAATTCTTTTCAGGTACTTGAGTATATTCTTGACCGCAGTCCAATGCTCTTCATCTAGATTAGACTGATATCTGCTTACCATGCCTACGGCATAACAGAGATCTGATCTAGTGTAGAGCATAGCATACATGAGACTTCCTACTGTCAAAGCATAAGGAATACCTCTCATCCTCTCTATTTCCTGAGGTGTCCTAGGACACTGATTCCTAGATAGCGTAATCCCATATCTAAAAAGAATAAATCTTTTCTTGGAATTTTCCATGCCAAATCAAGCAATAATCAAGTCAATATAACAGGATTGTGATTAGCCTAACATCCTACGTGATCGATCTCGTATGAGTTTGATCCCAAGAATTTGGTCCACTTCTCCCAAGTCTTTTATGTCAAATTGACTCGATAACCACACCTTCACCGAGGATAGCAACCCCACATCGTTTTCGATTAAAAGAATATCATCAATATAAATGACTAGAAATGCCACCTTATACCCATCTCAGTTCCAGTACACGCAATACTCGATGGAACACTGATTAAAGCCAAAGCTTTTAATCGCCTGGTCAAATCGAGTGTTCCAAGACCTTGATGCTTGCTTAAGATCATAAATGGATTTCTTAAGCTTGCACATCATGTGCTCCTGGCCCTTTGCTATGAACCCGTCTGGTTGCATCATATAGATACTCTCGTCAAGACTTCCGTTAAGGAATGCCGTCTTCACGTCCATTTTTCAAATCTCGTAATCGAGATGAGCAGCAATGGATAAGAGAATCCGAATGAACTTAAGCATAGCCACCAACGAATAGGTTTTCTCATAATCGAACCCTTCTTTCTGAGTAAACCCCTTCACAACAAGCCTAGCTTTAAAGGTTTTTACCTCCTCGTCCACTCTTCTCTTTTTTTTGAAGATCCATTTACACCCGATGGGTTTTCTCCCATCTAATAGATCTACAAGCTCTCAGACGTGATTGGAGTACATTGACTCTATCTCAAATTCCGTAGCCTTTTGCCATAATTCTGCATCCTTGTCTTGTAATGCTTCATTATAGTTTCTGCGTTCGGTATCATGTTCTTTCGGGATCTTGTCGTAAGACTCTCCCAAGAACATAAACTTCTCGGGTTGACGAACAACTCTCCCACTACGGCGAAGCTCCTACTGTGTACTCACGATAGGTGGTATCTCATTCCGTTCATTAGGTATGCTTTTCGGTTGTTCCAATTTTTCATTCCTCACCTCTTCAAGAACAACTTGCGACTGAGATTTCGATTTATTACATAATCCTCTTCTAATAATCTTGCATTTGTGCTAAAAAATACATTCTGACTCTTACGATCATAAAATATACCACCTTTAGTTACTTTAGGGTATCCTATAAAGAACCAAACATCTGTTTTGGGTACTACCGTACTTACATTTTCCACCAACACGTGTGCTGTGCAACCCCATATTTGAAAGTGTTTAAGATTTGGCTTACGCCCAATCCATAACTCTAAAGGGGTTCTGGGAACTGCCTTAGTAGGCACCGAATTCAGAATATATGCTGCCATTTCTAATGCATATCCCCAAAACGAATGCGGTGAATCTGAATAACACATCATGCACCTCACCATCACCTTAAGGGACCTATTCCTCCTTTCTGCTACACCATTCTGCTGAGACATACCTGGTGCAGATAATTGGGATGTAATCCCATGTTCTGATAAGTAGTCCCTGAACTCCCCAGAGAGGTATTCACCTCTACGATCAGATCGTAAGGTTTTGATACTTTTACCTGTCTGCTTCTCCGCTTCCGCCTTAAACACTTCGAATTTCTCAAAAGTTCCAGACTTGCGGTAAAGCAGGTAAACGTATCCATACCTAGAGTAATCGTCAGTAAAAGTGATGAAATACTCATACCTACCTCTTGCCTGGATGTTCATGGGACCACATAAATCAGAGTGAATCAATCCCAATACTTCTTTGGCTCTAAGTTCCTTGGCCGTAAACGGCCTCTTCGAATTTCTAAATGGACCTTTAGGTTCATTGCAAGTGGAGGCACTTTCAGTCTGCGAATCCTATTTAGAAGGTAAGATCTTTATATTCTTTTCAGATTAACATGACCCAAACAAAGATGCCAAAGTAGCGTTTGGTTCAAGGAAAAAACTTTCCTTTTAATTGGTAAAACATACAAATTATTCACCTCATTGCTTTTATAAGTAGAAATAACAGGGTGTAATATATAAAGAGCATTTTTTAATGTACCACGACAGATAAATTTTTTTCTAACCATAATACTGCATGAAAGCTTATTAAAAGAAATAGAATATCCATCATTCCCCAAACAGGAAATCGAAACTAAGTTATGCCTGATTTGGGGTACATATAAAATGTTCTTTAAAAATAAACTCCTATTTCTATTGAAAAAAAGAACTACTTCTCCCACTGCAACAACAGACACCTGAGAGTCGTTCCCCATCTGAAGGTAGACCTCGCCCTCTCTAAGCTACCTGGTTACTTGGAACCCCTGCAAAGAATTACAGACATGATTAGTGGCTCCCGTATCTACATACTAGGCTTTCGTAGATACAACCGCTGAACATAATTCAACTACTAGAGAAAAGGCAATACCTGCAGCTTGCTTGTTCTTCTGGTCAGGACAATCCCTCTTCTAGTATCCCGGCTTCTAACAAAAAAAGCAGTTGCCCTTAGGCGCCTTTACCTTCGCCTTGGTAAGTGATGGCTTAGCCTTGCTAACCCTCTTCGCATTTTTCCGTTGCTGTCCTATGTTTTTATGTTGCTGTCCTTTCTTCTTCTACTTGCCACCTCTTGGCCTAGAAGTAGAAGCCTTTTCAGCGACAAATGTATGAGTTGGCTTGTGGATAACACATTTCGCTGCCTGTAGTTCTTTCAATAATTCTGCCAGAGAAAACTCTAATTTGTTCATAGTGTAGTTTAGTCGGAATTGTTGAAACGAATCAGGCAGTGACTGGAGCAGGATATCGATTTGGGATTCCGCATCAATTTCTGCTCCAAGAACTTCCAACTCATTAAAAAGACCGATCATCTTCAAAACGTGGTCCCTTACAGGTGTACCCTCAGTCATGATCGTGTTCACGAGAGCCCTCATGGTCACCTGCCTTGCTGCCTGACCCTGATGACTAAACATTTCTGTAAGTTTCAACATGATCTCAACTGCAGATGCCATAGTTTGATGCTGGCTTTGGAGAACATCTGACATGGATGCCAGGATATAACAGCTAGCCATCCGATCAGCCTTCTCTCACTTCTCATAAGCCTGGATCTCCTGTTCGGTGGATCCATTATGAGGAGTG